>JBBPSD010000196.1:0-23755 GCA_038093415.1 Xerocomellus chrysenteron | reverse complement strand
GTTTGGTGTTTTTGGCGGGGGGGGGGGGGGGCCGGGCCGCGGCGGGGGGGAGCCCGAGCTCGTGGAGACGGGGTGGGAGCGGGTGGACGAGCTGGGCGAGGGCTGCCCAGAGACACGGGTCGCGGGTGTCGGGGAGCGCGTCGAGGAGGGCGGGGGACGCGTGGATGCGGCGGTGGTGGACGTGGTGGAGCTGGTCGGGGAAGCGGGCGAGGACGGCTATGCAGAGGGCGACGAGCATGGCGTAGGGCCAAGTTCACACGCACACTTGAAACCGACCTCATCGCTGGCGTTGACTTGATTTTCGTTCATTTTCGCACCACCACACCGACGCTCGTTTGCCATGGCCCGCCCGCCCGGCCATCCCCACCCGTATCCACAGCCTATCCGCCAGGACTACGACAACGACTCCGAGATCGCGTCCCCTTACGCCTCCACAACCAGACTCGCCGGCAACCAGAACTACTACGAATACAGCGGTCCGTCCTCTCCTCTCCCCGCCCCCCCACCTCACACCCCCACAGACCCCTCCGATGCCGGCCATGGCACCCGCTCCTATGCGCCCTCCATCGTCTCGCAGGTCAGCCAGCCCTATGGCTCCCCCTTTGGCGACAGCGCACACGGCGCATACCCCTACCCCGCTTGGGCCACCGACAAGCAGATACCAATCTCCATGGAAGAGATAGAGGACATCTTTCTCGACCTCACCCAAAAGTTTGGTTTCCAGCGCGACTCCATGCGCAACATGGTCCGTCCCTCCTCCCCCCTCACTTCCGCTCCTCACCTCTCTCCCAGTTTGATTTCCTCATGCAGCAGCTCGACTCGAAAGCTTCCCGCATGAGTCCAAACCAGGCCCTCCTCACCCTCCATGCAGACTACATCGGCGGTCAACATGCAAACTATCGCAAGTGGTATTTCGCCGCCCAGCTCAATCTCGACGATGCTGTCGGCCACTCCCAGAACCCCGGCCTCCAACGTCTCAGAAGCGTCAAGGGCGGCGCCGTCAAAACGGCAAGTTCAAAGCACCTCGACAGCGCCCTCAATCGCTGGCGCAACGCCATGAACAACATGAGCCAGTACGACCGTCTTCGCCAGATTGCCCTCTATCTTCTCTGTTGGGGTGAGGCCGGAAACGTCCGCTTCGTCCCAGAATGTCTTTGCTTCATCTTCAAGTGTGCCGACGACTACTACCGCAGTCCAGAGTGTCAGAATTCCATAGAGCCCGTCCAAGAGGGCCTCTACCTCGAGACAATCATCAAGCCTCTCTACAAGTTCATGCGTGATCAGGGCTACGAGGCCGTCGATGGCAAATTCGTCCGTAGGGAAAGAGACCACGACCAGATCATCGGCTACGACGACATTAACCAGCTCTTTTGGTATCCAGAGGGTCTCGCTCGTATCGTGCTCGACAACAACGTGCGTCACCTCATTCTTCTCTTCCTCCCAAGCTCATTTGCATCTAGTCTCGCTTGGTTGACATATCTCCCACCAAACGCTACTTGAGCCTCCGGCGCGTAGATTGGAACAGAGTCTTCTTCAAGACTTACTTTGAGAAGCGCTCCACCGCACATCTCCTCGTCAATTTCAACCGTATCTGGATCCTCCACGTATCATTCTACTGGTTCTACACTGCCTTCAACTCACCCAAGGTCTACGCACCCCCTAATACCCAGTACCCATCTCCTGCCATGACTTGGTCCGCCACGGCCTTGGGAGGTGCCGTTGCCACTCTCATCATGATTTTCGCTACTCTCGCCGAATTCATGTACATTCCCACCACCTGGAATAACGCCTCCCACCTCACGACACGCTTGATTTTCCTTCTTGTCATCCTCGCATTGACCGGAGGTCCAACGGTCTACATCGCCATTGTCGAGAACCAGCCAAATCCTACAAACTCTCAGATACCCCTCATAGTAGGCATCGTGCAGTTCTTCATTTCTGTGGTTGCTGCCATCGCGTTTGGTCTGTTCCCCTCTGGTCGAATGTTTGGCGACCGCGTTGCAGGCAAGGCCCGCAAATACATGGCATCCCAGACGTTCACTGCATCATATCCCGAGCTTCCACGCACCGCCCGCACCGCCAGCATCTTACTTTGGCTTCTTGTCTTTAGCTGCAAATTCACCGAGTCCTATTTCTTTCTTACAAGTTCCTTCAGTTCCCCCATCGCTGTCATGGCGCAGACAACCGTGCAAGGCTGCAGCGACAAGTACTTTGGGTCTGCATTATGCTCCCACCAGGTCGCCTTCACGCTGACGATCATGTACGTCATGGACCTCATCTTGTTCTTCCTCGACACCTATCTGTGGTACATCATCTGGCTCGTCGTCTTCTCCGTCGGCCGGTCTTTCTCCCTTGGACTTTCCATCTGGACACCGTGGAAGGACGTCTACACTCGCATGCCCAAACGGATATACGCCAAGTTGCTAGCCACCGGGGAGATGGAGGTCAAGTACAAACCTAAAGTTCTCGTTTCGCAAATCTGGAATGCGATCATCATTTCCATGTATCGTGAGCATCTCTTGTCGATCGACCACGTCCAGCGACTTCTCTACCATCAAGTCGACGGCCCAGACGGTCGTCGGACGTTGCGTGCCCCACCTTTCTTCACCAACCAAAACAACTCGAACTACAAGGGTACCTACTTCCCGGCTGACGGCGAAGCCGAGCGACGCATCTCGTTTCTTGCGTCATCCCTTACTACTGCGCTTCCGGAGCCTCTCCCCGTCGATGCTATGCCCACATTCACTGTCCTCGTCCCTCACTACTCGGAAAAAATATTGCTGAGTCTCCGGGAAATCATCCGTGAAGAAGATCAAAATACCCGTGTCACGCTGCTCGAGTACTTGAAGCAGTTGCATCCTGTTGAATGGGACAACTTTGTCAAGGACACAAAGATTCTCGCCGAGGAGTCAGAACATCCGGACGGTGCGTCGACCATGAACGAAAAGACCAAAGCGGATGATCTGCCTTTCTACTGTATTGGTTTCAAGACGTCTTCCCCCGAGTACACCCTCCGTACCCGTATCTGGGCCTCACTCCGTGCTCAGACACTCTACCGTACCGTTTCCGGCATGATGAATTACTCCAAGGCTATCAAGCTCCTCTACCGTGTCGAAAACCCTGACAATGTGTCCATGTTTGGAGGGAACACGGAGAAGCTTGAAAGGGAGTTGGAGAGGATGTCGCGCCGCAAGTTCAAGTTCATTATCTCGATGCAGCGGTACTCCAAGTTCAACAAGGAAGAGCATGAGAATGCTGAATTCTTGTTACGCGCATACCCCGATTTGCAGATCGCCTTCCTCGACGAGGAGGCTGGGCCCAAGGGTGGTGATCCCCGTTTGTTCTCGACCTTGATTGACGGTCACTCCGAGTTCGATGAGAAAACTGGCAAGCGCAAACCAAAGTTCCGTGTCGAGTTGCCTGGTAATCCCATTCTCGGTGACGGCAAGTCCGACAACCAGAATCACGCGATGATCTTTTATCGTGGAGAATACCTCCAACTCATCGACGCCAACCAAGACAACTACCTGGAGGAGTGCCTCAAGATCCGTAACGTCCTCGGAGAATTCGAAGAATACTCGGTTTCTGGCCAAAGCCCGTACGCACAATGGGGGCACAAGGAATTTAAGAGGGCTCCCGTTGCTATCATCGGTACACGGGAGTATATCTTCTCGGAGAACATTGGTGTCTTGGGAGATATTGCGGCAGGGAAAGAACAGACATTCGGCACCATGACCGCTCGTGCCCTGGCATGGATTGGAGGCAAACTTCACTATGGCCACCCCGACTTTCTCAACGCAATATTTATGACGACACGAGGTGGTGTCTCAAAGGCGCAAAAGGGACTTCACCTCAACGAAGATATTTTCGCCGGTATGAATGCCTTTGGACGCGGTGGACGAATCAAGCATTCGGAGTACTACCAGTGTGGCAAGGGCCGTGATCTTGGGTTTGGAACCATCCTTAATTTCCAGACGAAGATCGGCACAGGTATGGGGGAGCAGATGCTCAGTCGGGAGTACTATTACCTTGGCACACAACTCCCCATCGATCGGTTCCTCACCTTCTACTATGGACATCCTGGCTTCCATGTCAACAACATCTTGGTCATCTATTCCATCCAGGTGTTCATGGTTACACGTGAGTTATTTATGTGATCTGTTCTGGGTTCTCTTTATTCACGCATCGCAGTATTGTACATTGGAACTCTGAACAAGGAATTGGCGATATGTCAGGTAGACGCACAAGGCAACGTGCTGGGCGGTCAGCAAGGAACGGGATGTTATAACCTTATTCCTGTCTTTGACTGGATTAAGCGGTGTATCGTCTCCATCTTCTTGGTGTTCTTCATCGCTTTCTTGCCGCTGTTCCTCCAAGGTATGTATGTACATGCTTTTGTGACCATACCTAATTCCTTCATAGAGCTCGTGGAGCGTGGAACTGGGAAGGCCTTGTTACGTCTCGGGAAACACTTTCTATCCCTTTCCCCGATATTCGAAGTGTTTTCTACCCAGATATACTCTCAGGCCATCCTCAGCAACTTGACGTTTGGTGGTGCGCGATATATTGCCACAGGTCGTGGGTTCGCGACGACTCGCATTTCGTTCAGTATTCTGTACTCACGTTTTGCGGGGCCGAGCATCTACATGGGAATGAGGAATCTTCTCTTGCTCCTCTACGTCTCGCTTGCCATCTGGATACCGCACCTCATCTACTTCTGGTTCTCGGTCCTCTCACTCTGTATCGCGCCATTTCTCTTCAACCCTCATCAGTTTTCCTTTGCCGACTTCATCATCGATTATCGCGAATTTTTGCGATGGATGTCTCGAGGAAATTCGAGAACGAAAGCGAGCAGTTGGTACGGATACTGTCGACTCTCCAGGACGATGATTACTGGTTATAAGAAGAAGAAGCTTGGTCATCCATCAGAGAAGCTGTCTGGCGACGTCCCGCGTGCAACATGGCGAACTGTCGTTTTTTCTGAAGTCATCTGGCCGATCTGTATGGCAGCCCTCTTCGCCGTCGCTTACATGTTCATCAAGTCCTTCCCCAGCGCCACCGGACAACCCAACCCTAGCCCCCTTATTCGCATTACAGTGGTTGCAATTGGCCCTGTGGTTTGGAACGCCGCTGTACTGCTCGGACTCTTCTTCGTATCACTGCTCTTGGGGCCCGTGTTCGAGAAATGGACCAAGTTTGCTTCCGTTATGGCTGCCCTCGCTCACTTCCTCGCGCTTGTCGGTATTATTGCATTCTTTGAGTTCTTCGTATGTGATCCACCGTCTTTCCCTCGCCATGTCTAACACTTTGTTTCAGTGGTTCCTCGAACTTTGGGATGCATCGCATGCAGTCCTCGGTGTCATTGTGATTGTCGCCATCCAGCGTGCGATCCAGAAGATCCTCATCGCCGTTTTCCTCTCCCGCGAGTTCAAGCACGACGAAACGAACCGCGCTTGGTGGTCGGGTAAATGGTATGGTCGCGGACTGGGTAACTCCGCCATATCACAGCCTGCTCGTGAATTTATCGTCAAGATCGTGGAGATGTCTCTATGGAGCTCAGACTTTTTACTTGGCCACATTCTCCTCATCATCTTGACCGTACCTGTCCTTATTCCGTTCATTGACAAACTGCACTCGACAATGCTCTGTAGGTGGATTAATTGCTAGTCCGACGCGTTCTAACACTGTTGGATAGTTTGGATGCGACCCTCCAAGCAGATTCGTGCGCCTCTGTACTCTACAAAGCAGAAGAGGCAGCGCCGTTGGATTGTGAGTGCATTGCGTGACTTGAATGATGTATCGCTAATCGCGCCCAAAGATCATCAAGTACACCCTCCTTTACACTATAGTCGTGGCCGGTCTTGCCTCGTTGATCGTTTTGCGTAAGTTTCACATCCTCTTCGACGTAGCAATCTGGTCATTCATGCGGGATCTTTGATAGCCTCGATTTTCCGGGACCACATCACGCTCAATTGCACCTTGTGTCAGAACATTTAATGACTGGTTGCATATTGTTTACACCTTGGACTGGCCTTAGGCCATTGATGCGGCCTGGCTGCCATCTTGGATCTGCCGGCATTCAGAACCATTTAGTTGATATGTATATCCCCATTAGACCTGGCTTGGTTGATGTATCATAGCAAAGGGCTTCCAAGTTAATGAGCTGGAGCAACCTTGCCCCGTTGAATCTAGGGAATATCCGCTCACTTGCTCAATGAAACGCCGAATAGAAGGATTCATCCAAGACTACTTATACTTGTTGACTAATAGAGCGTGCTGGGTATGATATCGGTATTCGTTACGCAGGTCCTCATATCTAGCATGTGGGCCTGCGTAAACGTTACGGGGCCTCACTGACGAGGGCCATCACCACAGTAACACTGGGACTTCATGTCAGTACTACTCAGACTGCAAGAGACGATCTTACTCGTCAACTTTCTGCACGCAAATATTCTGATTAGCACCAAATGTAAGTAAATGTCTTCACGACGCACCCCACCACGATACTGTATACCCTCCCGCGCCGCGTCGCCTACGGGGTAATACGTCAAATCAAGTAAACCGGAGACATGAGAGAGACCTACGTTCGAAAGGGCTCACTCTCTTCCGATCCCGCATGCACGCTTGGGCGTAGTGGACGATACGATCTGCCATGGACTGTACCTGTTCGCCCTCTGGACCGCCAGCACGAGCAATTAGCGAACATATCGCAACAAGTTCTGCAGGGAAGACGTTGTCGGATAGACCGTCCGTCTAGAGACGACATAAGCTCCATTTGGTACCACAGATAGGTGACGTACGTATGCAATGACAATGTCGCCATGTCGAAGTTTCGTTTCATGCTGAGCAGCTGCGCTCGGAAGGTCCATAACGTGATGATATTCGTTGAAGTTCATGCTTTGAGGGTACTTTGTGAGTTGCCTTGTGAGCAGAAATCAGCAAGGTAAGCAGGGAAAGCGTCAAGAGACACACAAGGGACAGTTAAAGTAATGAGTTTGGACCGGCTCTCTGTAGATGACAGAGGACGATCGTATGACCAAGAAGCCGCTGTCACCTAAACTGGAAGATACCACTGAGTGGTCTGCAGTCGTATGCAGGACGCTATTGCTCACTTTGCTGAGCGGAGAACGCCTGAGGAGGAGTTCAGGGTTAGCAAGCAAGCCGTACTAGATCCTGTGAAAGAAAACGAGTGTGAGATCGGTACGGCGACCAAGCAAGGACGTCAGCCCACCGGCTTCCACAAGTTGTTCCCGGAGGATTCGACGGTAAGCAAGGTCGAGGCACTCGTAGGGTGTGATCTCCCGTCCTCGAACGTCCTCGTGGCGTTCGTGGTCCTGAGTGGGGTCGATCTCTGGCTCTCCTGCCCATGAAATGCGCGAGTGGTTGTGCGCGTAAAACATCAAGGCTTGAGCGAATAATGAGGGGTCGACCCCTGAATCAACCCATCCTCCAACACCGTCAGCTACACCGAACGCAACTCCCTGAAGGTCAAAACGCTGAAGTGAGCTAGGGGGGGAGAGCAAAGTAGGGTCTTACCGAGCCATTGCGCATCTGTGGAAAGGTGAGCGAGAGGTGAATCAGCATGATCACAAGGGGACATGCCTCGGTATGAAAGAAGAAATCCTCGCCCGCATCCTTTGGAAGGAAACGCTTTGGATGGGCGAGCATTGCGTCCCTCCATTTTCCAAGCTGAGAATCTGCGGAGAAAGCGGTATGAAAGCGCGTCTCCTTTGGATCCGGAGGCTTTGGAGCCCAGCTAACGCCTATATGAAAGTTAAATGGACGTGCAACAGTCGAGCTGAATCTGAGTGATAAAGACCAAGGATGCAGGCGTATGGGACGAGAGAATGGCATCACCCCGACTCCGAGACCCCCAGCGAACCTGCTCAATAGTGGTTGCCAACACGTGACCCCAAAGCTCGCCCTTCGGGTAACCCTCCTGCTCCCAAACAGAACGACATTACAGATACTGGTTCTTTGCTAAGGTGTTATCTGGTGCAGTACGATGACAACATTGTGGCGAGTGACTAAACCACCCTGCAAGGAGAGGCGGGCATACACTTGGTCCTGCCCTGACCGGAAACGTCAGGCTTCGAGTGCATCTTAAACGTAATACCAGATTGCAAAAGTATTCAACATTTCTCCTTTTACTGAGTTGTGCCGCGGGCTCGCGAGTAGTTGGCCCACATGACCTTCCAGTCTGCCTCCAGCGTCCCCTCGCCCGGTGAGCTTTGATCGGAAGTAACACCAGCCCATCCAACTGCCCGTTCATAGCATGTAAGGGCGCGATCCATATCACCACCTTGCTCGCTGAGAATTCCCATCAAGTTCCACGCCTCCGCAGCAGTACGCCGTGCGTCGCGCAACAACCCTGTTGCTGGCTTCCGCATGGCGTGGGACTTGGCAAACAACGGAAGAATAGGGGTTTCCTGTGCAGGAGTATGAACAACAACACCTGATCCTTTTGCGTCAGGTGGGTTAAACGGTAAACCGGTGAGAGCCAAGGCGACACGCTCAGAAGATTCTGCGGCTCTCGACAGGTAATCAAAGGATGACTGCCGAGGTGACCGAAGCGCATAAAGTACTTCAGCGAGGTGGATGGAAATGAGGGAAGAGCGGTGGAGGAGATATAGGGAGTGTAGCATCTGAGGAGGTGAAGCAGCGGAGATGTTTTTGGGAGAGGGGATGCTACGCAACAGAACGAGGGCAGTTTCCTGCAGTTGCCGAGCCTGGTTTAATTGTCCAGATGTAGAATAGTAAGCGGATAATGAGACTAGTGTGGATGTGAGTGTCCGTTGTGCTGACGGAGATGAAGGCGCAGGTTGAGATATAGTAGGAACGACAGAGCCTTCAGTCTGTTGGGTTCCTTGTGACAAACTGAGTGATCGTGTCCACCAAGCAAGTGCGTCATTGGAGTCCCCGAGTCTGAAATTGAGATCCCCAAGTTTTGAAGCGATACGAGCGGCGTCTGTCCCTTTGCCTGGGAGGCCGGCCCAAACGCGTTCGTATTTCAAGCGAGCTTCAAATACGGCTTCCTTTGTTCCAATGCGCTCCAATACGGCGCCATGGCGAAAAAGAAGTTCATTCAATGTTTGCGGACGTAATTTCGCAGACGTCATCTTGGTTTCGGCGATCTTAATGGCCATGTCCAGATAATTCTGGGCAAAATTCAAGCGAGCCTCAATGGCATTGAGACTGCTCATGCCCGCACCGTCCGCAAATGTGGTGGAACCTACGCCCCAGTTTTCCGCCATCCACGAGCCACGTAGAAGATGCCTTGCTCTGAAGCCGAGAGCTGGGTCTGTTCCGCCATGTTCGCCACCTGTCCACCTTTCAGTGTCCTGGTGCCATTCCCACTGCCGGATTTCATCATCCACATCTGACGCTAATTCGACTGACTCGACCCACAAGTGAGTACCCTCGAAAATCGTCCAGCCAGTGAATCCAAGACCAAGGGCGCCGAGGAGGGAGAATTTGACGAAGCGAGTGAATAAATTGATGGCGATCCCCGCAGAGGTAACGAAGTGGTCCTGTATAAATTGTCCTTGTGGAGTCTGACGAGTCTCTTGCGACTGGTGACGGCGACGGGGAAGGGCGAGACAAGGTCGGACAGTGCGCTTCAGCAGTGAGGGCGACGTTCGTAGCATGTCTAATCCAATTATTTATTTAATTTGGACAAAAATGAAGTAATTCTACTTACCAGGTCACGTGCGGGGTCACCTATGAACCGTGCCGGTAATCATTCGTTTAACATCCTACCTAGCAAGCATCCCGAACAGGCCCTTAGTAAGTTAAGTTAAACATCACATCAATGCCACCACAAGCCTCTCCAACTAACAGTGTTGTCTGTGGTTAGCGAGAGGGTAGGTTTTTGCATTGCCACAGGTCGTCTCAGCCACAATTGTGGCTGTGTGTAGGTCGGCTCAGACATCAATATATGTTCACCTGTCAACGCCAGGGATATGTTTTCATCACATGTATATGAAGCGGAAACAGCGCACAAGCTAGCTATTGCCTTGAGCATCGCCACCCGAAACCCCATGCCGCATACAATGACGTACATAGTCTAAGTTACCTAGTAGTCTCAAATGTCAAACAGAATGAATCATTCCATCGCGTCCATCCACAGCCTTCAGTGAGCCTATCAAAATTCATCGTACAAAGAAGATCATATACTGTTCACCTTAGATATCAACAAAGACCTAGACTAAGTAAGCAAAATGCCGCCGCGATCAAGTAGTCGAGCAAGTTGGCGGCCGCCTTTGACGTCCGTTCATAAAGTGTACAGCCACAATTGTGGCTAAGACGACGCGAGTTGACGCGAGGCAATGCAAAGCCTACCGCCGCTTGGATTAAACTACGCTAACCCTTTATATTAACAGACCGCTACGCAGAGTTTTCGTATTGTTGACACGGTAAGCCTCTCGCTAACCATAGGCTGTCCTATTCAACTTGCTAGATCTGACAGTCACTTGTCACCGCACGTTCCAGTGATATGCCCTCACGGGACAGCCCTCCTCCGCGTTTCACACTACGCCAAAGCGTACACCAACCACTCCGATGTCATCCGAGCCGGTGACGTCCGTTGGCGGGCCTGAGGTGAAACACCGGTGCGTGATCTGATAGAAGGCAGAAGAGATGCAGGAACACGTGCATCAAACCGTTGGCTTATAAAAGAGGTGATACTTTTCACTCCTTTTGCTGCCTCCCTGTCTCCTGCAAGTGTCCTTGGTGTCCATGATTTTTCTCTCTTTGTTTTTCCTGTTGAGCCCCCTAGTTTTCGCAGCTCTGACGAATCCTTCAAGGACGACGGTCAGGAGACAGGACAGCCCTTTTATCAGCACAGATGGCACATCATTCACAGTAAATGGCAGGTGAGTACATCGGCAGTTTCTTCTTGGCGTTCAATCACCGATCGTGATGATTCGCAGCAACTTCAGGTATATTGGTACAAATGCCTACTGGTTATCCGCCTTGAACACGAACGAGGACATTTGGTACACCCTTGGAAATATCTCCGCCCTCGGTATCAAAGTTGTTCGGTTATGGGGATTCAATGGCGAGCTGTTCATTTGTCGATCGGGTCTAAATCGCTCACTTGGATGAACTAGATGTCGATACTGTCCCGATAAATGGCACATGGTTCCAACTTGTTCACAACGGGACGGTTATCATCAATGATGGCCCAAATGGTCTTCAGAAGCTTGATACCGTCGTTCAAATGGCTGAGGAACACGGAATTTACCTTATCTTATCTCTCACCAACAACTGGAATCCGCTACCTCTATTGAATAACACAATACAGTACGCCGATAGCGCCATCGTGACTCGCGATATCACCATTGGCACCAATAACTCATTACCACGGAATTACTTGTCCAATGACTACGGTCAGTGTTCACCTTGTCAACTCAAGACGCCGCTTCTCATGACGGGATAGGTGGCATGGATCTGTATGTTCGCCAATTCGGTCTTGAGACTCACGATCAGTTCTACACGAATCCATCCATTCTGAACGCTTTCATGAATTTCACGACGCAAGTCGTTTCTCGATATGTCAACAGTCCGGCCATTTTCAGCTGGGAGCTGGCGAATGATCCGAGGTTTTACATTTCTATGTACAAATGATTCCTACGTCGCTGATCCATTGGAAATATTAGGTGTAATTCCACCATCCCTGCAAGCCTGAGCTGTACGACGGAGACCATTACACAGTGGCATGCTACTATGGCAGCTCATATTCGCTCTATTGATCCTAATCACCTCATTTCCGCTGGGTGAGTGTGGCAGTTTTTATTTCCAAATCAGGCATAAATGACAATCGATGGATATCTCCACGATAGAACATCGGGCTTTATGTGCACCGACTGCCCCAAGTTGTATCCCCTGAACCCTGCTCCTGCACCAGTGGCATCTCCCACAGCGGGGAAAAGGAAGCGCGGCAACCCTGTTCCGGTGACCACAGAGCAGATACTCCGTGAGCGTGCGGAATCCAGGCGGCGCAACCGAGAGGCTGCTAAAATCGCTGGAACCCTCAAACAGGATGGCATCCGTATCAGAGGGCGATGGGTGTCCACGAGTAAGCTTCGTGAATGCTCCAAATTTGTGTCCACTCAACTACTACACAGCTACTAGAAGACAAGAAACGCCGAGCGTTGGTTCGAATTACGACGGGTCTTATGGAGTTGATAGTCAGGATATAATGAATATTCCGAATATTGGTTTCAGCTCCTTCACGCTCTTCCCCGATCAGCAATCTTATAGCCCCCCCGATCCGTACTTGGATGCGTACACAAACACGCTGAATTCGGGTATTGACTGGATTCTCAAACAAGCTCAGTCGGCAGCTGCGTAAGTCTGTTGCCGGTCTATGTGACATTTGAATCTAACAATGTAACTCACCAAGTGTTGGAAAACCTCCGGCGCTCACAGCCTTCGGCTTGGTGACGCAGACAAATGCCGCAGACTTCGTGCCCTTCAACATGACCACTGCACCATATGCTCCCAGTGTCTGTGCGTAACCTTGAGAAATCGGTTAGAGATCCTGTGATGACTGATATATTCGCATAGCGGCTAATTCCAACTCCACGTATGGCGTGACAAACCAGCAGCAGACAGACACCTACTCAACATGGTTAAGTAGTATGTGCGCTTGTGTTGCATTGGACCTGAGCAACTTACTATTGAAACGAACTTAGCTGGAATCGACGCTGGGTTAGGCGGCATTTCTGAGTACCAGGTTCGAGGCAGCCAGATGACTGCCATAATTTGCATACTGAGTTGCACTCGTATAACAGTGGGGCCAAACCAATTTGACGGCCGTAACTGGCACGACGATTTCACCTGGAGTCACCGGCATCTCACCGGATTCCACAACTACTCCAATATCTCCAAGTAATGATACGACGGGAATATCACCCAATGATGGTTATAGCAAGTGCGTCTTTCCCGCAATCAGACCTTCTGTGTTATTCAACTTAATTCGCAGCATCGGGAATGATGGCGTCCAACAAGTCTTGCAAAATGCTACTCAACAGATTGCGGCTGACTGAAATTGGACTATCCGACGACCCGCACTCGTTTTCGTATTAATGGACCTTCCGATGATGCACGAGTGGATATATATTCTCCGGATTTACATACTTTATTGGTGGTAAATGTACGCATTGTGTACCTTCGATGTGATCATGAACTGAATGAAGTACTTATGACACATATCACCTATGTTGGCACCACGTCAAGTCAACACCCCACTAAATGCACAACATTTCACCACTATACCTACGTTTGCGAAGTTGAGCGAGCGAAAATTATAATGTACTTAGTTCTCTTGATCATGAAGTTGGCCTTTCCGAGAGTGTATCCCCGTCCCCGGAGCGGATTCAGAGTTTCAAACACAATCACGCATCACACTACGGGCGCGGTGGCCGGGTAAGTACCCTCAGGCTTATGTTGCATCAATTAGGAGATCGAAAGTCGAATCTTCGACTGCCCACTTGCATCCTACAGACGAAAGGACATATGACCTCGTCGTTTCACCGGTTCCCTCTCCCTGCCGATAAGATGGTGCAGATCAAGGCCCACTTTGCAGAGAATCCCGCTCGAGCGAACGAACCTCAGTTTAGCGAACTCCGTAGTCTTTGGCGCTTCGAGATAACGCACTTCCGCCGTGGCTCAGCGCATCAGTAGATCCGGCAACCTGAGCGCTCGCGCTGTGGCCCAGTCTTCCGTCTCGTCAAATGACCCCCTTCCTGGACCCTTGTCCCGAATTCGCCAAACCATCACGCGCCCTCGTCATCGAGTGGGTACATCTCTCATACTCACGTTCCTCTGTGACACTCCACATATGTCCCGTAATGCTCCCTTGATGCTCCAATTGCCATATTATGCCTCCTCGCACATTAATTACCATGGAAATAGCTCTTACAATCCAGGGCAGATGCCTTTTAATTAGATACAACGGATACTTGCTCTGCATCACTGATACAGTAACTAGCCTATACCTCAGGCTATGCGCTGGTGTGACGTTCCGTGACAATTCGTGACCGTGAGTGTCAGTGTGACTGCCCTTTAGCCGACACCAACCATTCTCGTCGGTCCACCTGGTGTACTGGAATATGAAGTTCTTTATCGACAACCTACCAGTACGTCGCGTCGCGCTTGCTTCAGACTATGGACAGCTTGTTTTGTACCTACATGTACTTCACCCAGATCATCTTTCCTTATGACCGAATTTATCCTGGTGGGTTCGCCATACTGAAATTGATGGACTTGAACTAACCACTCTTAGAACAATATGCGTATATGTGTGATCTCAAGCGGACGCTTGACGCTACGGTGCGTTTCCAGTCACACTGTAATGTATCATCGTATCCCATTATTGGCCGTTCAGGGGCACTGTGTCCTAGAAATGCCTTCTGGGACAGGGAAAACTGTCTCACTCTTATCCCTGATCGTATCATATCAGCAGGTACATCGAGACTTTGCGGTACCATGTCGCAAGGACTTGACTCTTGTCTGCAGTTCCACCCAACGAAACGCAAACTTATATACTGCTCGCGTACTGTGCCGGAAATCGAAAAAGCCCTCTCCGAGTTGAAAAGACTAATGAAGTATCGAATATCATGTGCTGAAACCCCAGAACAGAGGGAAAAGGAAGAGAACTTCCTAGGCCTCGGCTTGACGAGTCGGAAAAATTTGTGCATACACCCCGAGGTACGT
Organism: Xerocomellus chrysenteron; assembly: GCA_038093415.1. NCBI lineage: Eukaryota > Fungi > Basidiomycota > Agaricomycetes > Boletales > Boletaceae > Xerocomellus > Xerocomellus chrysenteron. The sequence continues at coordinate 9,034 of JBBPSD010000196.1, read as the reverse complement.
GTGGGACACGGGTACACCCTATCGTTGTTTCCCTTCTTTTGTGTAATCGTAGGTTCTCCATCCAGGTTTCCAAGGAGAAGAAGGGTAAAGTCGTCGATGCGCGGTGTCGTGACCTCACCAACTCTGTGGCATGCGAGAAAGGCCGTGCGAACCCTGGATCAGTGGAGCTTTGTGACTGGCACGAGGTACCTATCTTTTAATCTCGAGTCAGAAGGAAATGCGATATCTTGGCAGAACCTAGGAAAACACGAGCCCGGAACTATCATATCACCTGGCATATGGACGCTCGCGGACATACTCCAACATGGTCGAGACAACGGTACATGTCCTTACTTTACTGTGCGAAGAATGGTATGTTCCGCGCACCTTGAAAGGTTGGCCGATATCCACAGTTATTCGACCAGATGCCTTTTGTCGACGTGATCATATACTCCTTCCATTATCTAATCGATCCTAAAGTTGCTGAGCAAGTATCAAAAGAGCTGTCCAAAGATGCCATTGTCGTGTTTGATGAAGCGCACAACATCGGTCAGTACTTTGACAGTTATTTTTGTTAGCTGGCTCAGCGTCTTGTCAGATAATGTGTGTATAGAATCTCTCAGCATCGATCTCACACGGCCAATGCTCGACTCGGCTGCACGGAGCGTGACGAAACTGGGCGAAAAGATTGACGAGTAGGCACCGTGCTTGCTATTGTTCAGGGTATTGAAAAATCTTGAAAGGGTTAAGAAGACCGACGCTGCCAAACTTCAGGATGAGTATGCAAAGTTGGTTGAAGGTTTACAAGAAGCGACAGCGGAAACTACCCCTGAAGACGCTTTCATGGCGAACCCCGGTAATTAGAGCCGAGTGTTCTCCCCCATGAATACCAATAATTAAGAATCGTCCAGTTCTCCCCGATGATCTACTCAAAGAGGCGATACCTGGAAACATCAGAAAAGCCGAGCATTTCGTCGCGTTCCTGAAGCGTTTTGTTGAATATCTCAAGGTTTGCATGCACTGCTGTTGCGCATGCAGCCACGCTGACGATTGAATAGACTCGCATACGTGTCTTACATGTCGTCGCGGAAACACCACTTTCTTTCCTACAACATCTTAAAGATATCACCTACATTGAAAGGCGACCATTACGGTGAGTGTCATAGCACGGGACGATTCCCACCTCTAATTCCTCATTTTAGGTTTTGTGCCGAACGGTTGCAGTCTTTGATTCGTACGTTGGAATTAAGCCGGCTGGACGAACATTCCGCACTGCAGAAAGTGGCGTCCTTTGCGACTCTGGTGGCAACGTACGAGAAAGGTGAGCTTACCTTTGTACTTGTACTGCATCACTGTTGAACCTTCAGGCTTTCTACTCATTCTTGAACCGTTTGAGACTGATAATGCAACTGTACCAAACCCTGTGTTCCACTTCACGTCAGTATTTTGGTCAGTAGTCACCCCTCCATCTTCTGATTTTGTGACAGGTGCCTTGATCCCTCATTGGCTATTAAGCCGGTATTTGAGCACTTTAGCAGTGTTGTCATCACTTCTGGAACGATCTCACCGTTAGACATGTATCCCAAAATGTTGCAGTTCACGCCGGTTGTTCAGGAAACATATCCAATGACGCTCACGCGCAACGCTTTCTTGCCATTGGTGAGTGGCTGATCGTATGGAGAAACTACTGCTTCATGGCTCGTATGTAGGTCATTACTCGGGGTAGCGACCAAGTTGCTATAAGTTCGCGTTTCGAGGTCCGGAATGATCCAGCCGTCGTCAGGAACTTTGGGAGCATCCTCGTCGAGTACAGCAAAATCGTCCCTGATGGCATCGTTGCCTTCTTCCCCAGTTATCTATACATGGAGTCAATTGTGGCAGCATGGAATGACATGGTATGTTGGCTTCGCACCTGTGTTCATGCGTTGATGTTTTCCAGGGGATTTTGAACGAGGTGTGGAAGAACAAGCTGATTTTCGTCGAAACACCGGACGCGAACGAAACTAGCATAGCACTCGAGAACTACAGGCGGGTAAGCCATGTTGGAACTGCCTTGTTTAGAAAGATGCGCAAGCTGATTCCAGGCGTGCGATAATGGACGGGGCGCGGTGCTGTTGTCTGTTGCGCGAGGGAAGGTATCGGAAGGGATCGATTTTGATCACAACTATGGGCGTGCTGTGATCATGTTTGGGTGCGTGTTTGCTGTATTCGGCATGCGTGCGAGTGCTGGATGATTTGCAGAGTCCCGTATCAATACACGGAAAGTCGAATCCTGAAAGCGCGTCTTGAATACCTTCGAGATGCGTATCGGATAAGAGAATCTGAATTCCTTGGGTTCGACGCGATGCGAAACGCTGCGCAATGTGTCGGACGTGTCCTTCGTGGTAAGACGGATTGGGGACTGATGGTCTTTGCCGACAAGGTAAGAGATGTGACGTAATGATTTGGAAGTTTCATTTACTCAGTCCCACGGAGCGTTTTGCACGGTCAGATAAGCGCGCCAAGCTGCCTCGGTGGATCAATCAATACATTACCGAGGTCGCTTCAAACCTGTCTACAGATATGGCTGTGACGTTGTCCAAGTTGTTCATGCGAACGATATCGCAGAACCCGAACGAAAACCAGACAGGGGTTTCTCTGTGGACGCTCGAGGACATTGAAAAGGCACAGGCGAAGCAAAGGGAACAGGCATTGTTGCTGGAACAGCAGCAGGACCCGCGAGGGGCTGACGACATGGACGAGGACGAGTACGGAGATGGGGGGCTGGACGACGGGATGCTGATGGACCTAGACCTGGAATAGACAGAGTTGATGGCGCACATATTTCCACGCTTCGTGATAGTTATATTACAATATTGTGGAGGTAGAACGTCGTGTACACGTAGAGTGAAATAACGAGAACATGATGACTGGGTAGCGAGATAGCGTGCGGACGAAGAGGGTCATTATGGACACACTGGACACTTTCCGGGAACCTGGATGTGTGAGGGGATCAGGGGGTGATCAAGGGTCTAAATTGAGCGACTCGGGACTGACTTCGTGTGTGATGAGGCGCTCGGGCTGCCTGATAATCAGACATGAGGACGGGCTTAGAGGAGATAAGAAGGGGTATGAGCGCACCCATAATAGCGACGGCAGGTACAAGGTTTTGTGGGCGAGTGGCAATCGGAGGGATGGGCGGTGCTGAGGATGCAGCCTTGGCTATGGCAATCAATGATGGAGGCGCCGTGGAAGGTGTTGTGACTGCATCCCGTGTGTTTGACAAGATTGAGCTTACGATGACACATCCTGCAACTTTTTGCGGGGCCGGTCATCTTAGATTCTGACATGCGGGAGAAATTCACTTGCCTCTCGTCGGCGGAGGTAGGAGAAAATCACAACCTCCGAGGCGCGGGCACTGCTTTTTATTCAAATCGAATATTACATTCCATAAAAGGAGTTAACATCCGTACATCACCGTCGGTGTTTGAACCTTGTGACGGCGCCGAGGCCCAGGTCCTCCCGGTTCCGGTAAGTGTTGTGTGTGCCATGGAGGTTACATGAGATGTAATGTATGTGGTCTAAGTATGTCTACGTTTTGAGATTACTGCGCATCTTCGGCGGAGATGGTTTCCTCTGACAGTTTCTCCTGCAAATCTCGTATTGACTCGCCTTTGATGACCTTTCTGACTTCATCAGCTGTCAGCGTCTCGTGCTCCACCAAAGCACGCGCGAGCTGCAGGGCCATCAGAAGGCAGCACGTTGCGACGCAGGGATTCACGTACACGATCGAGTTCCTCTTTCTTCTCCCCCAAAAGCTTCGTGACGCGGCTCTCGCCTTGCTGAAGTAAACTGGAACATGACTTGTGGTGGTTGAAAACCTCTTCTTTCTCATGTACTCACTTTAAGATTTCAGAGTCGATTTTCTCGCCCGTTTGGGGGCTAACTGGTCCGTTTTGGTCACTGTAAAAGACAGGTCCTACTCTGCCAGAGAACCCAAAGTTCTATGCGAAATTCTGGTCATGGGGAGCCCTGCGTCGCGCGAAAATACTCACCTTGACCATTTGCGTTGCTGTCTGGGTCGCCTTTTGAAGATCAGAAGAACATCCACTCGTGAGGCCACCTTCACCGTAGACTGATATCGAGCAATTGTCAGCGGTGAGGCGGTGAGTGAGAAAAGAACGAACTCAATGTCTCCGCGACCCGACCACCCATACATACATCAATCATGGCCTTGTACTCGCTTTGGGAGATGGAAAACATGTCACCCTCCGGCAACTGAGAGGTCTGTGAAATCATGCGGCATGAGTACCGTATACACGGCCATTTGATAGTGACGCACAACACCGAGTGCATGACCACGGGGGACACATGTAACCTTGTGCAGGGGCATTGCGCCTTCGGTGTAGAGTGCTGTCAGAGCGTGACCTCCCTGCATACATTAGAGTATGGTACATCCTGATCGATCGCGAACCAACGCACCTCGTGATAAGCCGTAAGCAATTTGTTCTTCTCATCAATGTACGCACTCTTGCGCTCAGCGCCCATAACGATGCGATCCTGACGGGCGGTCGGATAAACACTGGCCGGTTAACAAAAAGCTCACCTTTGCCCACTCAAAGTGCTTGAGAGTGACTTCTTTGTAGCCTTCCTTTGATGCCTGGATAGCAGCCAAACTGAACGATTCGGTGAATGGCCCTTTCCGAGTGAACAAGAGTACGACCCACTTGACCATGTTTTGCAACTCGGCACCAGAGAACCCAGGGGTGCCCCGAGCCAAGATCATGGGGTCGACGGCTGAAGAATGAGAGACAACAAGGCAGGGATAAAGTGCGACATACCATTGCTGGCGATGACGTCTTTCATAAAGTGGCTGAGAAGTTGAAGTCTACCACGAATGTCGGGAAGCGGAACGGCAATGTGACGATCGAAACGACCGGGGCGAGTGAGGGCACTAGGCAAGCAGAGATGAGGGAGAGATTCTGAACAAGGGTATCAGGAGCACCAACGGGTCCAAACTCTGGGGAAAGTTTGTTGCAGCGATGACGATGACGCCCTCTGTTTGCAAAAAGCCATCCATCTCGACGAGCAACTGGTTGAGGGTTTGCTTCATGTAATGCTGGTCACGCTGGGATCGTTTACCGCCAACAGCATCCAATTCGTCGATGAAAATGATGGCAGGTTGCTTCTTGCGGGCGGCTGCGAAAAGGTCGCGAACACGCTTTGCACCGACGCCGACGAACATTTCCTCGAACTCGGAACCTGACGAGAAGAAGAATGGGACGCCTGCCTCTCCGGCGATGGCCCTAGCAAGCATGGTCTTTCCGGTGCCGGGTGGACCTGTGAGCAGGATACCTTTTGGGAGCTTTCCACCGAGGGAAGCAAAGGCAGTGGGGTCTCTGAGAAAGGTGACGACGTCTGCGAGTTCCTGAGGGAGGATGAGACAGGAATGGGGTGGAGAGAGGAGGGACAGACCTGCTTGACTTCGTCGATGCCGTGCACGTCGCTGAACTTGACAGGATGCTGCTGCAGAGGCTCAAACTCTGTAGCACGTCCACCGGCCTTGAGAAGGCCCGAGTTTTCCAAAAGAACAGAGAGAACGACCAACATGACTGGGGGAGGATTAGGGAGGGAAAGAAGACGGGGGACGTGAGCGTACAGAAACCACCTAGACCAGCCAAGACGACGAAGCGGACGATGCGTATGGTGAGGGAACCTTTGGCTGAGGGGAGGTCAACGACGGGCCGGGACCAATGGTGAGGTGCTCACGTTCGCTGAGGGTGACATGGATGGGGTTACCGCTGACGCCTGCGCCCTTGCCGAGGGCCGCTGCGAGGTTTGCGATCGCGGGATTGGGTGGGGGCGGGTCTTGCGTCGCCGGGTCGGGGTTGGCCCGTCGCGCGAGCAGGTGTGCGGCGATCTTCTCGCTGCGCGACTGCGGGGGTGGGGGGTCGGGGGGCTGGGAGGGGTGGTATCCGGGAAAGGAGGGAGGGCGTCGAGGAGAGACTGTCGCTTGCGCACGGCAAGGTCTATGGATGGCTCGCGTCCGGAGCTGGCGAGGGCGTCGAGATATATTTCAAAGGCGGCGTCGGAGTGGAGGAGGGGGGAGGAGGGGCTCTGCGGAGACGGTGGGCGAGAGGGACGAGGACAGGAGGGGACTTACGTGTTCGGCGGTGTGCTCCCAGCGGTCGATGACGGTGTCGTAGCCTTGCCTTGTGCGGGTGGCGATGAGGGCGTTGAGGAAGGGGAGCTGCTTCGCGAGGTCGTGCGGGTCGGCGTTGGCGCGTGCCTCGAGCGCGGCGATCTGCGCGGCGGCGTCGAGGGACGGGAAGGAGGCGGCGGTGCGGCGGAGGACGGACAGCGCGGGGAGGCGGGTCGGACGGGGGACGCGGACGGACGCGAGGGACGGCCCTCTGCAGCGGAGGCAACCCAGCCCGAGCCTGAACATGGACGCTCTGCAAAAGACACAGTCGATTACATAACCCATACCGCTTCATGACGGACAAGCACGCAGCCATCGCCGCCCTCTCCGCCGCGTCCCGGGCCTGCACCGACGCACTCGCCGCCATCGGGGCCCGCGGCGCCGACTCCGCGCCCGGCGACGTCGTCCTCGCCGACCTCGACGCCCTCCTCGCCCTCGTGCACCACATCGCCACCAAGCTCGCCCTCGCCCTCAAGCCCGGAGCGCCCTCCTACGCCGCAGCCATCCCCATCCTCCACGAGCTCGCCCAACACCCCCCCGCCCTCGCCCACTGCGCCTGTCTCCTTCACGACCACACCCACGGCGCTGCCCTCACCAAGGACGTCACAGTCCGCGTCAGCGACATCCTCGACGCCCTCCGTGCCGTCCTTCAGACGTTCCTCAACAACGCCGCCCGCGGTCCACACCTCGTCGGCAGCGGCGCGGCCGGCGAAGAGTATCTCGTCAGGACCGCCGCCCTCCACGACCGCATCACAGACGCGAGGGGCCCGTCCGGCATCCCAAAGGACAACCAGACAGCCGTCTACCGCGCCTGGAGCTCGGACAGAGACACCCTCGACGACAATCTCCAGGAAATCACCCGCATGATCAACGACGCAGAATCCGATCAGCCGCCAGACGATGTCGACGACGGCTGGGGCGAGCTCGAGTACACCACATCCACATCCATGAGCAAGCACGAGCTTGCCCGCGCAAAGAATGTATTGTACCCTCTGCCTCCCAATGCATCCTCGTCTTGAACCCTCCCCAGGTTCATCAGGTCTTGCGCCTCACCACCCTTCTCCACAAGCGCATCTTTCTCGATCTCCTCGCACACCCCTCCTCTGCCCCAGTCGCTGCGTTTGACGCCCTTCTCGTACAGTCCAATCTGCTCCTCTCCACATCCGACGATCTCGTCTCCGCACTCTACGCGCCACAGGACCCTACCTATGTGTACGCAGAGATCCTTGAGCTCTCCAAGATCGCCACGGCACTCCAGACACAACTAGCCGTCTTCACCGATGAGCTCACAAACCAGCTCGTCGAGGATGCCACCGTATCAACCTCGGATAAGAAATGGTTTGATACATGTGTCGATCAAATACTTCGTTTATGCTCCAGCGCGACCGAAACATGACGCCTTGCGTAGTGTAGTACGGCACCGACGGTCATGCCTCTCCCTCTTCTTTACCTGTAGCTCGTCTATTACGCCGTTCCAGTTCCCATTCGTCTCTCAATTTCGCAGCGAGGAAATTCGGGTGAAGCACCGTGCTGTTCTCTGCACGCAAACGTTGCTCGAAATGTGCAATCTTGTCAGCCTGAGACTGCAGGTCAAAGGTAAATTTCTGCAGACAAGACTCGTCAGAAACGACAGGCTCTGTGCGCCGGAGAGCTCACCGCTTCCTCGGCGCGCCGTGCTCGTGCCTCGTCTCTCATCTTGTCCAGCTCTTTCCGCCGCTCTTCAGCGTTTTTCAAACCAGACTTTGGTGTAATTCCGCCGGCCTGACAACGAGATGAGCCACCAGAGGTCCCGTCAGGAGTCGGTACTTACACCCTTGAAAAGCTCGTTATAGGTCCTAGGGTCGGCCAGGTCAATGTCTCGCACGCCCGTCAATGCCTGTTTTCGTTGCTCGGAAGTTGGTAACAAAGGCTTTGCTGGCTCTTGAACGGGCGCGGGCGCAGGCTTTTGCGTCGCAGCGGTGGGGGTTGGGGTCCCGCTGGTCGCCAACTTGGTTTTCTTGATGGGCGGAAGTTTGCGCTTCCTTGGGATGGTCAGGCCGAGAGGTTGTGCATCCGGTAGAGGATCCACTGCGGAGGAGGGCGCAAGGTCGTCGTTGGAAAACAGATCCGGGGCCGCAGCGCTGGACCCTCGGGAGGTTGTGGCGGGGGGGACGGCCAGCTTGCGTTCGTCTTTCATGAGAACTTCTCTGTTGTCCTTGAGACCCTTTGCCTTGAGCTGCCCCGGCTTTACTTTTCCTGCCGCAGCGCCGGGCTTTGCTTTACGTTTAGGCGGAGTGTCGTCGTCGTCGTCAGCCGAGGTCGTGATATCGCTGAGGTCGTCGGCTACAGAGTCGCGTTCCAGCTGGCTGTTGCTCGCCTCGTCGTCTGAATAGACCACCTGGGGCTTCTTCTTGGTGGATGCAGAAGCTTTCTTGCGCTTCTTGGACGAGTCGTCTGGGAGGAAGCGCCTGTAGTCTGCGGCACTGGGCGAGTCGCTGAGAATGTCGACGTCTGCATCCTCGTCTGAGGGTGCATCGGCTGTGCGGGGGCGCTTCGTGCGGGGGATGTCGTCCGGGTGGACGAGGGGACGTTTCGCGGACCTGTGCCTGGAGGATGGCTGTCGCTGTGAGAGGCGGGGACGGCGGGCGGGGAGGGACGTACCTCGGTGTCCATGAGAGACAGCCTCACGTGACACACTCTCACTCATGCGCTTCCCGGTCGCGCTGCGTCAGGCGTTCAGGCCGGCGACGGTGCGCGTGCTCGGACGGGAGTACCCCGCGGACGAGCTGACGAACGTGTCCCCGACGATCCTCTCCAAGCTCCCCCTCCGGCTGCACACCCGGCCCGCCCACCCCCTCAGCACCCTCCGCGCACTCGTCGAGTCCCACTTCCCCT
>JBBPSD010000195.1:0-40736 GCA_038093415.1 Xerocomellus chrysenteron | reverse complement strand
CTGTGACTCTGCTGAAATACAAGCCTCTTGGGACTCACTCATAAGCCCTGGGACAAAGTTTTTCCGATTGGACTTCAGTACGGCAATGACCCTGAGGTCCTTCAGGCAGAATATAACAAGGGAGAACGACCGAAGCAATTGTGGATAAATCCTGACGCGACTACATTGCTCAAGGAGCTTGGAGGAAAGGTGGGCGGGGAGAAAAGACCGTGGTTTGGTTGGCACGATCGTTTAGACGGGTGCGTCTTTGACTTGCCACATTGTACTAGGACAGTGTTGAGCAAGTTTATTATAGTCTGGCTGATGACTTCATGGGGACCTGTACATCCTGCCATGCGACAGCTCAGCTCAGCCCGGATCCTACCTCGAGGGTTCAAGTTCCTAATCCTAAGCAAGATGAAAAAGGTAATTGGGTCCAGAAAGACAGGGAGGCAGAGGAAAAATGGTAAGTCAAGGTTTACCCGTTTTTGTTGCCACGAGTCTTATTTGGATTCTAAGGTTTCGCAACCTTCAAAGTGGAACACCCTTCAGCGACGATGCCTTGTCCGCTGACTACAATATGCACGTTGAACTCGCCTTTAGGAACTATCGGGAATGGAGATGGTACGGACTCGGAGTGAACAAGTAGGCCCCAAGGCCCACCCACTAACTACTTCCTCGCGCTGGTCCCCCTCGACTGACCACGAGTGTGACGGTACCAAAAGAGCCTGTAAACGTAGCACACTTTCTCATCACTCGGTTTCTGTCTCCTTCCTACCAGCCTGCCCCCGTTTGATCGTACAGTATTTTTTTTTTCCCGTGATATCCAATCTCCTTGTACTGTGTTGTAATTTTTTAAATTTTGTCTATTCCCCTTTGTAAGAAGCCTGAAAGCAATTGTTCTTTCGGACTTGCCGGCTCACATCATGTGCATGAAGCTTCACTGTACAAAAGGCGATTCTCAGAAACAAGAGATATGGTGATGTTCTTGTAGTACAAATGCAAAGATGACACTACTAGTACAGAGTTGTCTACATGAATTACTTGGAAATAAACTCCAATAGGACACAATCGGTTTGTAGTAAGGGACAATGACAGGCTTTGGAGCGATCGAACTTATATAGTGCCCGTCCTTGCTTGACTACCGGAAGCGCCTCTTGCTCTGAATCTCTTCCATCCCACACGACGGCACTCCCGAGGACCGTGCCTGCCAGTTTCAAGCCAGGGTAAATTGTGATGGTCCCCGCGCGACAAGCGGTGCATACATCGTCCCCAAATCACCCAGGGGGGACATCGTGAATGGACTCCAAAGTCAACTTCAACTCTCATCCGATTGAGTCGTTTTCATCCCTAGCTCGGTCCTCTTGCCCCAGTTCCGACTTTGTACATGCGCTGGTAGGGTCACGCAACGCAGCTTCCATCGTGGAGACGCATACGGCCTTCGAAAGTTGGCCGCTGTGCACTCGCAGGTCGCCTTCCCGGTATACGCGAACACTCTCAAGTCTGGAGCGTGGGGTTCACGTTACCTCGAGTTCGTCGTACAGTACTCGGCCTTTGGTATTGGGCCTCGCGACGATGAACGCAAGGTAGGTTTCTCAGGCTGGACATTCGACCGCATTCGACCTCACTTCTAGCAATCTCGTCTGGAGGATATTCCCTTCGAATTCCTTTCGGATTCAAGGTATGCGCCGTACACAGAGCCCCCCCATTACCTCGTGTGCAGGCTGGAAGTACGAGGACATAGATTGTGCATTCCGGCCATGGCTGTTGTGGAGGCATGATATGTAACCCAACTAGAAAGTTCTTATGATCACCAGCGCACTTGATAATGATAAAAAGGTAAGTCACTTCGGGCTCTGTCGACAAGACATACCCTTGTATGGGGTCCACGGTTCGTAACTCCAACTTCGGTGCCCACCGGACCCTTGTATTCTCCTTCACGTCTACTTCTCATCTTCATACTACTTCGGGTTCAACTTGGTACGTCACGCTGTCCGTCCTTGCTGCGTCTGACACTCCCCACCGCGATAGCATACACTCAACCCTGTATAACAATACTACATGGGGATCAACTGAGAGACGCCAAGTCCACAACGCTATGTTGAGTCCTAAAAACCGCGCGGCCCGCAATTCCAACCTGGCATACCTCATTCACTACCCGAGAAACTCACCTTGAGCTCTATCGAGGTGTCTTGGTTTTGTGCATGACAGATGGTCGTCGTGCACAGGAACTACCTTCAAGGCACCGACATTATGATCCTATGTCAACTTCGTTCGGGTGCGTCCCCCTAGGTCGACGAGTTCGTCCTATCCTTGTGCATTCCTTGCGACAGAAACGCCAGTGGAAAATTACTGGACTCGGCTGGTTTCTACTACTTGTGCTTGATGCTCAGATCGCGTGATTGTCACTCGAGACGTGTCTTGGCAAGACCGTCACGGTCCCCCATGAAGGCACTCACGGAAACATCAAAGCTGTAGATGGCTATCACTGCGTTATGTTCCTCCCGCCTCATGGGTTCGATCGAGAAGCACAAGGCAGATTGGTATGGGATCAGTAGAAGATTAAAAGTGACGAGCCCAAGTGTCGGACGTGAGGAGGGGTTGCACGAAGAGTCTGTTGTTGTTGCACCTCTTGAGTCGATCACATTGTACTAGGGAAATGTCCGGCTAATGAAGCAACGAAGCGATACGTGAACATTGCGAGTATCATCAGGGTGACCTTGCGGTGTCTCATGTTGAGCTGCCGGTGACGATCAGCAGACAACCCAAAGTCAGAGCTTATGGCGCCGCATCTCCCTGTAGACCACAGACAAGATCAATCACCCATGCTGTCAACAAACACACGGATATGCATTCAGAATCAACATCGCATCACAGTATCAGTACATTCTTCAGCATCTTGAACACGTAAGGGACTCGGTAGCTATACAATCTGAGAGTTTGCTCTCTGTGGTTCAGGCAGGGATCAACAACCAGTTCTGCTTCTCGTCGCCGGTGCCTTCTCCGAAAGAGACAGGCTCTCTGTTGATCGCTTTCTGGAGGCCCCAAAAGACCGTGAGGCCGCCGTCTTGAACGCTGAATACCAATCGAGGGATTAAATCGAGACACCGAGGGAGGTAATACGAAAATGACGAACGTGGTGATACCCTGGCTTTCCCTGAGAGTCCAAACATAGTTGTGAGCAGGGAGCGTTTTGAGGACGCCGCTCCCCATTCCGATCTGGAGTTCGGGGGCGTTCTGGGGAGAGACGCTTTGCGTCCTCCCGTCATAGTCTTTGATGATCCACTGTGTACGGCGATCAGGACCTCAATCGTGGATGTCAGCGTCAGACGATGCACGGACCACTTGATCGGGTGAATTGTCGAGATCGACGACGGTCACGACAGCGTTCTTGCCGTCATAATTGAGAGCGAGGTCTTTCCCCTTGAGGGAGTTAACCCTGTTGACGATGATGTACTTTCCGGGGGATGGTTTGGACATTGTTGAGTGTGGATGGATGCGATGTGTGATTGAAGCTGAAAGGACAGGTTTTTATACTCGTCTCGAACCCGTAAACCGAATGAGGGAGTCTTCCTGGAATTCAACGGGGTATGGGTGAGAAGTCGCTCATTTTCTGATGGAAAATTCCACAGGATGTAAGAAAATGTTCTTCGTTGGAGTTCACCGAGTTTCGCTGGTTGTTGTGTTACATGGGCGGTCGTTCACGACTCGGAGACTTGGATCGAGTTGGGTTAGGACCGTACCCTAACGATGATTTGGGTGCATGAACGCGGAATTTGACTAGGTCATCGGGTTTTACTGGTTCTTGTGTTCTACATGGGCGGCCGTCCGCGACTCGGAGACTGAGACAAGTCGGGTTGAGACCGCACCCGAACGAGGTCTTGATGACGGTATTCATAACGGGCCCATGATTTGGATGCACGAACGTGCAAATTTACTTGCAAACACGGCACCTCAGTTACGGTGGAGCCTCGGAGATTGTCTGTGGACGCCGTTCAGACTAGAAATCAAGGGTATGAGCCGAAAGTGAAATGAAGGAACCGCCGGGGTGACTTTTACAAGTCTGGGCTTGCGGCGCCGTGGACCAGACATAGTATCGAACCAGTCCAAAGATCATGCTTGCGCCCTTCCTTCCCGGATACCGATGGTCTGGACTCTCCGCAGTGCGCCCCGAGGGCGACCTTACCCCGCCTGTCGACCTAGAGCGTAGGTGGGGGTAATACCGGTGAATTGGTCATCGGAACCCCTGCTCCGTGACAGAACGAGAGGAAAGGATGAGAGATAGTGTAACGCAGACTTTGGGAAGGGTTGGTCCAAATGTCCTTTCAGTGGAATTTCGCGCAGTCGTACGTTTACATTGTGGAAGTATCGAGGTTCGTCCCAATGTCGCGGCGGCTGCCGACATCAGCCTGCGCTTTACCCGATGTACAGTAAATGCAAATTGATGTTGGTGCGCAAATAGACCTTGGCAATTGGGCCGTGCTCAAGTGCGCCCCCATCGGCGTACTTTGAGGACGGTCCCATCCACGGGGCTCTGCCGGTGATGATGCTCCCAGGGAGCGAGGAACGACTGAACAACCGATCCCCCCTCTAAGGTTGGACTGCTCGCGGTTCTTATCGCCACCAAGTATTTCGTAGAGAGTAGCTGTGGCTCTTGATCCAGAACGTGCCGCGAGATTGGACATCCGTGGCGGAGCGAAAGACGGTGGGCTCGCAAGGATTGTAAATGCTGAAAAAATGCAGCCCGGTCTCTTCAAAGCTTGAACTATGAAGAAGGAATCCCACGTCTTGCAGTGTGCGGGTGCTACCAATTCGGTGACGGGAAGTGTCAGGTCTCTCCACCGCCAAGCCCGAGTTTTCGGCACTGTCTTTCGCAGTGCGCTCAATAAAATCTTACTCGTGCTGGAATGCCAGTTCCTTCTCTAACATTGCCCATCATCAGCTGCCAACACTCAGGCAACACTTGAACGCATCTTCGAACGAAGGGTCACGCCCGTCCAACAGAACGACCAACGACAAAAAACGCGCAACTATATTACACGGGATTTGCGGAACAAACATGCTTCTGCGGCCCATATAATCCTCGGTGCCCGAGGCTCGCTGGACCGAAACCTTATATAACAATTAGACCCGTTCTTGCTCTTGCTTGTCTGCATCTACAATGCCATCCCGTCGCCGTTTGCAGCAGTACGCCATCGCGATCAGCATCCTCAGCGTGTTCTACAACACCGCCGAGGGCGTCGTGTCCATCGTTTTTGGAGCTGAATCGTCCTCGCGCGCGCTCGTCTTTTTTGGCCTCCAGTCCGCCGTAGAGGTCATCTCAGCTCTTCTCGTTACATGGCGCTTCCTCGGCGTCATGAAGCCAGGCGACGAAACAGCGAACCTGAGCAAGACGTCCCCGCAAGTCATCCGGTGAGCCCGTCACGGCCACTCCCAACGACCCGTCGACTCACCTATTTCCCTTCAAACAGAGTCGAACGTATCGCGACGACCATCATCGGCGCGCTCCTCATCGCCCTCGCCCTCACCGCTATCGCCACCTCCGCCGCCTCCCTCGCAGCACACGACCACCCCTCCACCGCCCTCCCCGCCGTCCTCATTGCTGGAACCGCTACGGGTATCATGCTCGTCCTCTACCTCGCCAAACGCTACCTCGCCCGCGCCCTCGACTCGAGCGCCCTCCACGGCGAAGCCCTCTGTGCACTCTCCTGCACGCAGCTCTGCGTCGTCCTGCTCGTCGGATCGTTGGTCTATCGGGTGTGGCACGGTGGCTGGTGGGTCGATGCAGCGACGGCGATCGTGATTGGGCTGTTGTTTGGTTGGGAGGGGGTCAAGATGATCCGGTGGGCACGAAACAAGGATTTTGATGGGGGATGTTGTGCGGGTTGTCGCCCCAAAGACGCGACAGCGTCTGAATGTATGACACCCTCAGTGGAAGCGGAGACGCCCAAAGAAACAGAACAGAAACAGAGTGCCTTTCCCCCTTCCACCCAGTGTTGCGCCGGATGCTCCAAGAAAGAGGATCCTGTCAGCGGGGAACAATCATGCTAGCTGCCGGTTTACTCCTCATGCCATGGATTCTTAGATGCATGACGTTATGACGTCCAAAGGAATCCATGTTTTTACATATCACAGATATATCCAGATTACAACGAGAGAAAAAATGTCGTTCCCGTGATCCGTGCTTTTCAAAAAAAAAAACGTGCATCCAATATGACGAAGTCCTACAAAGCGCCTCCGCAGCAACGACAACACCGGATGCGGTAACAGGCCTCTTCGAGTCGATTAACCATCAAGACAGGGAAATACACGCGTCTTACAGCGATACATTCGATAGTTGTGTGCAAGATCGTACAGGTCTACAGGTGAAGCGCTTTCGATTTAAACATCAAACCGTTTAGGTGATGGGTGCAGGGCGGAAGGACATGATTTCTTCGTATAACAGTTCCTTGAGTTGTTCACGACTGATGTCGTCCTTGTGCACTGATGGACGAAATAAGGTGGAGTTTGCGTTGGTTAGGACAGGTACTTACGGTCAAACTCAAAGAACTCGGGGTCGAGAGGGGGAGCGACGGGTTCGTCGTCAGGATCATGCTAAAAAAACGACATGAGCAACCAGACCCATCGAAACAAGGAATGAAACATACATATGCTTCCAAGTATGGGTGAGCCAGTGCCTCCTCGACAGTTACCCGTTTCTTTGGATCAAATGTCTACGAGATAAATAAAATCAGTATCTTCACATCCAACAAGAAGAAAAAAAGTAACCTACCAAAGTCTTGGTCAAAAAGTCAACCGCCAACGGGTTCGCATTAGGGAACAGTTGCGCAAATGGCCGGCGTTTCCGGAACGGCAGCGCTCGGATATAATCACGTGATCGACGCGTTGTAATTGCATAAAATTCGTCCAACGTCGGGGTTCCGAGCACGTCCAATATGAGCGTCAATTGGTGATGATAATCCCGTCCGGGGAAAAGCGGTTTTCCGGACAACATCTCCGCCAATATACATCCCACGGACCAAACGTCGATCGCCTTGGTATATTGCTTGAATGTGAGCATGATCTCTGGTGCGCGGTACCACCGTGTCGCGACGTATTCCGTCATGAAACCCGTTTCGGTACCTGACGGCTCGGCCGTCTTGACAGACCGAGCGAGACCAAAGTCACAAACTTTGAGATCGCAGTTGGCGTTCAAGAGTAAATTCGATGGTTTGAGATCGCGATGAATGACGTCGGCCGAATGGAGCGCTTTCAGCGCACGAAGGGTTTGGTAGATGAAATATTGCGCATGATCGTCAGACAGATCCTGCGTCCGAATAACGCGATGCATGTCTGTTTCCATCAGTTCTTGGATCACTGGCAAACACGCAACGGGATCAGTCGGACGCGCTCCACGTGGGATGGGCACCCCAAGGGAAGCATGACGTACGATAGACTTCCTTGAAGGCTTCGAGCGATGAGGGTTTGATGATATCGAGGATCGAAATGATCTACGGGACGGTCCAACACGTCAGTCGAACCCGAATCACCCCAAATCCTACGCGAGATGATATACACACGTTCTCGCTCACGCCGGCCTCGCTCAGAAACTTGAGAAGTTTCAGTTCGCGCAACGTTCGGAGACAGAACATGGAGTGATCGAACGGCGCGATCTTCTTGATGGCGACTTTGCGTCCGCTGGGGCGGTGTACCGCGGAGCAGACGATACCGTAGGCGCCCTCACCGACGACATCGAGGACTTGATATTGTGTGCCTGATAAGGTTCGGAACGTCACACCCTCTTCCGCATCGCAAACAAGAAAGAAAAAAAAGACGTAGAAAAGGGCGGATCACCACGCACCGACGTTGAAGCGTACTTTCCGCGGCGCAGACGGTGCCTGGGATGCCGCATGACCATGCTTTGACTTGGACTGCGGTGCTGCTGCTGCTGCTGCTGCTGCTGCTGCTGCTGCTGCTGCTGCTGCTGCTGCAGGTGCCTTTTGTTGAGTCTCTGGCATGTCTTGACCTTTTGACCGTAGTGAGAAGAGAGATGCGGAAACGTCGAGGAGAGAACAAGGGTCGCTTTAATGTGTACACACACCTCGATCTTGCCTTTTGTTGTCCTGGAACAAGGAAAAGTTGATCCTTTCTAGTCACTGCCTTATTAGGAGAGGAAGGGCCCGGATCGCGAATTAACGCGTATCCACAGAACATTTCGTATAGAGTTGCCTTTTGGAGAGATATTCGGGTTCATTCTTTGCACGGCTCGGCCAATTTACACTTGCCGCTTCGCCATGGTAATGACATCGAAAATTCCATTGTTTCTATGGTGACATCGATCAACACCTACACCCTCCTCCAACGATCGCATCGCATCCTATCCCATGTTATCCGATAAGAGAAGAAGCTCTGTGAGTCTGCAACCCATCGATGATCGATGATCGATCACACTTTTCACATCCCTGACCGACCCTGTCCCATCAACGACTCTCCCTCTTCCATCCGTGATATGCACGCACACCGAGCCTGTGCTTGATATATGATCCTCATCATCAGGTTGCACAATAGGCTGATGTTATTTTATTGACCGAGATTGTTTTTTTGTTGGTCCCGACTAGAGATTTGTGGCGGTGTCCACCCCTAACTACTAATTTTGTGCGGTTCGATGTTATCGATTAGAATCGTCATCCTCGGCTAAAGTCTATCATACAGATCAGACAGTGGACGTATTATATGGATAACAACATACATATCAACAAAACTAGTCTACGCTTCGAAAACTTACGGGAGCGCGATGTATGAACTCCGTTTCATTCATTTTTGAAAATATTCTAACTGACTCCTCACGCAACAGGAGCGTCCACAAAATGAAAAAAACAAAACAACATGCCACATCGAGCGCGACCCAAGGGAAAAGACAAAGGGGGGGCAGAGATGTACAACATAAAATGGACGACAAAGAAAAACATCGACTGACATAAAGACAAAGCAAGGTGACATAGGGAAGCAAACAATGAATGGAGGCATGTATCCTTGCATATGCTCTGCGTCTCTCCCCTCGCCTCTTCCCTCCAATCATGTACCAAAATCACCTCCCTAGTCGTCCAAAGGAGAGGAGCGTCTACTTGCCACCAATAGGTGGAGCACCGCGACCCCGCCCAGGCCCACCACGGCCGCCTCGGAACCCACCACGAGCTTCGCCATTCATAGGACCGCCACCACGAGGTCGGCTTGGGGGCCTCTCGCCGCGCTCCTTGCGAGTCTCGACGAAAATGCGCACCTGACCAATCTCGCCCCCGATGTCAATCCGCACGCCACCCTCCCCACCCTGGTTCTGAGGCAAAGACGTGATGATCGCCTTCTTGGCAGCATCCAGCGACAAGAACTCGAGGAAAGCGCACGCCTTTGACCGTACGATCTCGACATCTTTTACCGGACCAAACCGTTGGGCTAAGGCCTGACTAAGCTGATTTTGGCTGACCGGCTCGACAACACCCTGAAAAGACCACATTCGATCAGTCGCAGTCCATGGCAAATCACCAGTAGATAAATACCTTGACGAAACATTGTGGAGTGGCCAAGGCCAGTACAGCGGCGACAGAAGGGTGCTCGCGTGATCCGTGTTGTTGCCGATGAGGCGGTCCATGCGGTGCCGGGGACTGCGTACCGCTCGTCGGTACAGGGCTATTCGAGGCTGCGGGCACCTCGGTCAAACCCTTGGACTCCGTGGCAACTTGTGATCCCCATCGTTTCGAGTCCGTAGCAGCAAGGCTCGCCCAACTCTTTGGCACTGACTTTGCAGGTTCACGCGTAGGGGCAGACGTTTGTTGCACGGGTGCAGGTGGTGGTGTGGGGGAAGGAGCGGGAGAAGTTTCAGGTTGCAGTGCAGGTACAGGCTCAGGCTCGGGTGAAGCTTCGGGAACAGATTCGGGCTCCGAGGGAGCAACGGGTTCAGGTGTGGGCTCGGGCTCTTGTTCCTCGTAGTGGAAACCATTTGGTTCTGCGAGATCGGTCTCGGCGGCCGGAGGTGGGGAGGGAGGGTCAGACTGAACAGTCGTGGGTTCCTCCTCCAGAAGAACTGGGGCCAGGAGAGGGGTAGGCTCACGGGGCGGAGACGGCTCGGGCTCAGCAACAGGTTCAGGTGCTGGCCCCCCGACAGGGACGGGTTCCGGGACGGCAACGGCAGGAGCAGGCTCGGGTTCGCTGACATCATCCTCGACGGTATCTTCCTTGAGGAACCGGAAGATGTCGTTGAGAACAAAGTAGCCATTTGGTTGTTCTGCAAGGAAGAAAGTCTGGACGAACTTTCTCCAGGGATCACCATGGTTGGACATCTCGCCGATGACCTGAATGATGATACCACCGTTGGCGGAGGACTGCGCGTCTACGGAGTGAATGAAGACTTTGCAGTCCTCGAAACCGATGGAGGTGATCTTGTTGTGGATTTCCTGAAAAAGTGTCACGTGGGTAACAGAGACACGGCAGGAAGAAGAGAAAAAAAACCTGCTGGCCGAAACAGGGTTTGACTTCCTCTCCCTCTGTGCCATGAATGAAGGTGGAGGTTTTGGTGTAGAAGCAATGCAAACGATTGGGCTGTTTGTTGACATACGTGTAATATTGAGGAACGAACTGCCATCCAACCTCGGAAGGAATGACGTTCTGATGGATTGTAGATTCAGCAGCCATGACGAGGGAAATGCTAAGGGTTGGAAGTGAGTCGAGGGGGGTCAGGAGGAGAGGATAAAAAATCATTTTCAATACATACCAATGATAATGAAAAAGGGGAATAAATGGACGTGTATTTGCGTGCGTGAGGAAGTCTACAGATTACAACGGACAGAGGCCAATTAAACCTTTGCAGCAGCTGCGGAAAGACGGGGTCGACGAGGAGCTGTAAAAGTTGACAAGAGCCCTTGGAATTTTACTTCGGATTTTGCCGGTAATCCTGCTGACTCATCCTCCACTGGATTACAATGTCGAAGACCCCGGGCCGGAGTTCGTTCCCGAAGATGTTCTTGATTTCATCTCGTGGTACACCCTTTTCTCTCGTCGGTGGTATGATTTTTGAAAATATGTGCGTTTGGCGTACTCACGTCAATAGATAATTATATTGTATACATCATGCAGCAACTCATCCAACATTGAACAAGTTGCTCGTAGAATCTTGTTGAACTCAAAGTACGCACCCGTAAACGCCGTAGGATTCGCATTTACATAATCTATGGCATTCGCAAAACGATCGCAATATGGGTGAGTCTTTTCTACCGTCCGAAATAGGATCCACTTTGTGGCGCTCACCGGCGGCATCCATATGACGCGTAAACGACGCCGTTGCCAGCCAAATCGCCGCCTTTCGCACACCGTTGAGTGCCGTCACGCACAGACGACGACAATCGCGTACAAAAGGTCAGATTGATGATGATATCGTGAAGCCCGAAACGCGTTGGGAGATCACAGGTGCTCTGCAAATACGCCGCGGGCTCACCCCATCAATTCATGAGCGACCTGCCCCAAGGAATCTGCGCGGATCGTTTACACAAGCGCTGGCGTCGACGGTGCTCCGGGACTCGATACTTCTGAGGGGTTCCCAGAAGTAGATCGAGATGTAAATTGCACTTCGCTCGATCGCGTGATCGGATCCGTTCGTTCCATCAATATTTATCCAAAGAACGAAAACCAACGGCCACCAATACTGTAAACATCGCAGACTTTCCCAGGCTCGTTACTGGAGGCGCCATATCACACTGCCAGTGGCAAACCGTCACATCAACCACAAGGAACGTACCCCGTAATCGTTCGCGTGGCCAGAAATCCGTCCTGGGCAGATTGTGGAAATGTAAGCAATGGTGCCAGAATGCTTACCAGTATGTAGAGTCGAGTGATTAGGCAACTGGTCATTGACACCTTCGACAACGTCTAGTCATCGCCCTGCATGGCGGTCATTAATAGAGGTGTTCACGGTGGGTACTACTATTCGTAGTCTCGCGACCAGACGTTTTAGGACACTCGAGGCTGACGGCCCGCTGATAGAGACGCCCCAAGGCGTAGACCAAAAACGGATGCTGCCGATACTAAGAATCTCATCTGGCCAATCGGCACCGACTTTCTGGAGCGAAAAACAGCGTACAGAATAGGACCTGTCTATGGACCGACACACACACCATATAGCCGAACACACCACATGGGCGTGTCAGCAGAGATACCTATTCAAAGTAGCAAGACGAACCCTGAAACAAATTGGCACGGCGGTACGAATGGTCACGACAGATAAGAGAGTGTAGCCATCCACGAGACCGCGCAGACACGCGAAGCGAGTCGAAAGGCGATACGGTAGACGGCGAGGACCGTGGAGATGTCCAGGGAGGTGGAGAGGATGGTGCAAGAGATGACAACTCGACAGTGCGCAGACCAGGAACTTTCGTCCTCAATGTCAGCTATCTGGTGTCGATATGGCTCTGACGCGACCGTATGACCTTATCGCTGACTTGTCTAGGCTTCGTCTTGAGTCGTTCACGTCGACAGGGATTAACTGTCTTGACGATCTCCTTGCGATACGCAACGGGTGGGGCCGGGTGACCTGCTGCTCGGCCAAACTACGATTGCCACGATAGGTCAGCGGAATTATCGAATTACCACGTATCCAAATGTTCGTCTGTCCGGATTTACCTCTCTGTGCCGATAGAACTCGTATAAAAGGGGGTTCTCTGTGGCATGAATTTCCACAACACGACCTTCGTGCGTCTCAAAGCCAATCATGCAGTTCTCTCCCATCCTTCTAGTTCTTGCTACTGTCGCCGCCGTCAGCGCTACTCCGGTGTGTCCTCGTTTCCTCTTCTCTGAATTGACGTGAATGTGTTCGGATGGACTAAGGGTAGTTCTTTATTAGCCCTCTCCGCTTGATGACATCGCAAAGCGCGTGCCGGAAGCTCTTACTCTCGAAGGCGTATGTCTTGATCTTATAACATTCGTTGTACCATTTCCTTATATTTTCATTATAGCGTGGATTTGGCGGGGGTTCGTCTGGTGGCGGACCCGATTGGAAATAAGGGGCTTGACCAGGTGTCATAATACATCTGCAGCGAGAATCTTCCAAAGCTACAGAAATACCGTGAGAGGATGCAGCTGATGATCAGACTTTTTTTTTTTCCTTCCAAATCCTTGTTGTCAGACTTGTTTGGTGGCGTAACATGGGGAAAGCGAATTGTAGTAAGAGGAATAGTAAGAAGGGCACTATACAACAATATAAGGCGGCCTAGAGCCTGAGTCTTGACTGCACTGTGCGCTGGATGCTTGATCGATGATATTGAACGACCCGACTCGCCACCCAAGGGGAGCGACCCAATAACACAACCCGACTTGCACCGCATTGAACCCTCCGATCCAAGCTATCGTCCGCTTGAACGTTATGTGTGCCTATTGCTGACGATGCAGATACTCTAGACCTAGGGCACCGGCAAAGCTGGCATTAGCACGACGGACCGACTCAGCGACTGCATCACACGTACAGTGTTACAGGACATATGCACCATGGGTACCGTGGTCGCGTTCCCGCCTCTAGAAACCCGTGCCTCTCACGTTCTGTGAAAGAGGGGACGCGTGTACTCGTTTCCCTGTCCAAGCGCTCGAACGATCCCGTGCACACTGGTGATCGGGTCACATCAATCACGAGAAAACGTACCCCATCATCGTTCGCGTGACCGGCATGGGTAGGTTGTGGAAAATTCAAGCGATGCAGCCAGAATGCTTACCTGCACCTATATGTAGAGTCGACCGATTGGCAACCGACCATTGACACCTCCGACAACGTCCACACCGCCCCGCATGGCTGTCATTAACAGAGGTGTTCATGGTCGGTATTCGTTCAGCCGAAATCTCATCTGGCCAATTAGCACCGACTTCCTGGAGCGAAAAGCAACATACAAAACAAGACCTGTCTACGGACCGACACACGACATGGCAAGAGATTCCTATTTAAAGGTGCAAGATGAACCCTGAACAAATCTGAGGAAGTTTAACCATGTTAGCGCGAACATGTCGAAACGGTCGAATCGTGCGGTGACACGGGTGGGCAGAACGAGTTACGAGGCGAATGGACGAACCAGATGACCCAGGAGGCGATACATACGGTCACGACAGAGAAGAGATAGAGGCAGGCCTAGTCGATCGGCCGCGAGACCGCACAGATGTAGGTGGAAAGGATGGTACAAGAGATGACAGCGATGGCACAATGGGCGACATCAGTGGCGAGTCACGACGGCCCGCGCTGGAGGCGCTAAATGCAAACAAGACTCGTCAACACCCAGTGAGAGTCGGTAACCCACCAGACGAGTTGCCAGTACCACCCAAGCCACTCGATGAACCTGCCAGAGGAACTAACAAGCTCCAAAGCGTGGAGCTCGAGGGGGTGGAGAAGTTGTACAAGCTTCAAAGTCTGTCCTACCAGCGAGGATACGGATGCGTCAAAAGCATCTGAGGGCGAAGAGGACGCTAGGGAACGATCCAAGACATTGCACAACACGTTACAAGTTGTACACGAATGCTCGGAGCGAAGAAGTCGAGAGAACTTGGGTTCGAGACAAGCGGAGCGAGCCGGAAGACGGAGTGGTCGTACCAAACGATTTCCAGATAAACCCAGAATGTCCTGAAGGCGAGAGGAACAAGGACGTCGGCGAGACGACCGCGTTGTGTCGAAGAAATTGCCCAGGACCCCATAGGGATGGGTATGATGTGTCGAGGCCAGAGCGGTCGAACACGAGGCGGAATGGATGATGCAACAAGCGGGGCACGCTGGGGCACCCCCAGGGGCCGGCCGCAACTCTGGCAGACTCCCTCAAAATGTGGCTGTGTCACTAGTAGTGAGCGCTACTAGTAGCCGGTCATATGGCTCTGACGCGACCGTATGACCTTCTTGCTGACTTGTCTAGGTTTCGTCTTCGGTCAATGGGATCAATTTCCTTTGACGGATCTCCTCGCGATGCGCACTTGAAGTGCGGCGGTGTTGGAGTCGAGCGGGAATCCAACAACAGCCAAGAAAAATATGCAACATGCTGCTCGGCCAAACTACGACTGCCACGACAGGTCGGCGGAATTATTGAATTACCACGTCTCCCACCGTTAGTCTGTCCGGACTTCACTCCCGGTGTCGATAGAACCCGTATAAAAGGGGGTCTCTCTGTGGCATGAATTTCCACAACACATCCTTCGTGCGTCTCAAAGCCAATCATGCAGTTCTCTCGCATCCTTCTAGTTTTCGCTACTGTCGCCGCCGTCAGCGCTGCTCCGGTGTGTCCTCGTTTTTTCTTCTCTGAATTGATGTGATTGTGTTCGGATGGACTGAGGGTAGTTCTTTATTAGGCCCTTCCGCTGGATGACCTCGCAAAGCGCGTGCCGGAAGCTCTTGCTCTCGAAGGCGTATGTCTCGATCTTATAACACCCGTTGCACCACATACTTATATTTTCATTATAGCGTGGATTTAGCGAGGGTTCGTCTGGTGGCGGACCCGATTGGAAATAAGGGGCTTGATCAGGTGTCATGATATATCTGCAGCAAGAATCTTGCACCTTTTCACTCTCATAACGTCCTGTATAATAACACCAAAGGAGGGGCTACAAAAATACCGTGCGAGGGTGAAGCTGATGTTCACACTTGTTTTTTTTTCTTCTTCCAAATCTTTGTTGTCGGACTTTATTTGGTGGCGTAACATGGGGAAAGCGAATTATGGCAAGACGAGTAGATAAGAAGGGCACTATACAACAATGTAAGGCGGCCTAGACCCTGAGTCTTGACTAGTGTGCGCTGGATGCTTGATCGATGATATTGAACGACCCGACTTGCACCGAAATGAACCCTCCGATCCAAGTCATCGTCCGCTTGAACGATATATATGCCTATCGCTGACGATGCAGATACCCTCGACCTAAGGCACCGGTAAAGCTCGCATTAGTACGACGAACCGACTCAGAAACTGCATCATACGTACAGTACATATGCATCATGGGTAGGTCGCGTTCGCGCCCCAGAAACCCATGCTTCTCACGCACTGTGAAAGAGGGGACGCGTGCACTCGTCTATCCAAGCGTGCGAACGATTCCGTGCACGGGTCTTCCAGGATACCTGTGGTTACTCTCCGTGACGGAGTGCAAATACGTCAATGTCGAACTACGTACTGATGAGTTCAGACGACCAACGAGCCTGAGGCTGCCGGTGTCGTCTGGGACCCAGTCGCGTTGCGGAACCACATTTGCTACTACTTACAACCTTTGCTAACGCCCCCTCTTCCATCTACTTACCACGTGAGGAACTGGTATCGCTCGAATAGTTCACCGATGTTCTCCGCGGATACTGCGAGGCTCTAATTCTTCGCTTTGTACGCAATAAATTAGAATTCCTGACGCAGGAATCCATTACTACTGTGCATGTCCGAGAGCAAGTTTCAGAGTCACGCGCAACGCGAACACCCCCCAAGTTGACGTAGGCCCCCTGTCGACCACGTATCAGCCGTCATGCGAGTGTAGCGAAATACTTACAGGACATTACGACCAAGTGACTGCTGAGTGTAGTGACCAACGAGGAGCGGGACGTATAATATCACCAAGGCAGTTCATACAAAGCAGCAACGGGGGGACACTGTCTGTCAAGAGGAGCCTTGTGAATCACGCCAGGCAAGAACAATAGGGGAGCGGAGTGCGGGGCCCGGGCGCGGGTAAGGAAGAATCGGTGAATCTCAACAGCTGAATCCGAGTCACAATCAAGTAAGCGACGACATCTACAGGCGTCGTTTCAACGTACCGGTTTCCCCTAGGCAGACCCAAGAGTCGGGACGGTTGAACCGATTCAGGAGTCTGCTCGTAGGCGTTTCAATGGTTCCCCTTGACAGCGTAGGAAGGTCGTGCACGTCCACGGTAGGTCCCAAACATCATCTCCCGTGCGTATCCGACACATCCACCTTGTCCGATGTGGTCTCGATTCGACTGTCCGACGTGGTGAGCGTATGGGTTGGGCTGACTTTTCTAGGCTTGGTTCTCACGTCGACGGTAGGGTTATTGTGGTCCACGTCCGTCCGTCCTCGTGCGCTCCGCTGCCAGTGACTCGCCTCGTCTCCCTCGTTACGACTCGTTTCGCAATCCCTTGGCAATACCGCCGCAACCGCAGCCTTTTTGTAAAATGCTGCAAACACAACGACGTTATACGCGCATCTCTCCACGTCCACCCAATAGCTTGCACGAGCAAGACTCACCCTCTTCGCTGGCATGGTGCGAACAGACAAGGACCAAATCCTCTCAAACGATCGTCGCGCTCTGAGGATGGTTCGATGATGTGATAAATTACACGGCGGGCCGATGTCCTTGCTGCCTGTGCATCGTGCACATGTACCGCGCAGAGATGTGGATACATAATAGAGTCGCGGTTGGTGCGTCATAGTATAATAGCTACTACGTCAACATTTACTATTTCCGTTCACGATCGATTGATCCCACGTTGCATTTCAAACCAACCGATCCAAACGGGTGTGCATGGCATTCATTCGTACATTGAAATGATTGAAATGTGGCTCAGTGAGTGTCCTGGAAAAGGAGTACATACGTGAGATAAAATAATTAAGTCACCAAGGATGGAGGTACAGGCAAGAGAAACATTAAGCAAAAATATCATAATGTAAGTGGTGCGGTGATACGAGATGGAATGAGCAATGATGTTGATGATGCGAGTCCAAAAGAACGGCGGGGGCAAATTTTGGTTTGAACAAGGGGCGAGAGGGGCGGATTTGGATGGACTTTGTTTTGAATAGTGGCTGAGAGTGGACAGGGACAGGGACAGCGGATCAAGGAGGGATTTCTTCACGTGCAATGATCGTCATCAGACCAGGTACGTTCCGCACCTTGTCCAAGGCGACAGGCCTTTGTGGATCTGGAAAAGACGAGCGCGAAGCGGATGCACAATATCGGATCTAGACCACGTCAGTATGATTCATGTTCGGACCGAATGTGTGAAACTGACCTGCACCCGAAACTTGCCGTCCTGTCTGTTTTTCGGTATACGTATTCGGCAAACCCAGCTGTAGAAGAAAGAGGCTGTTAGCCATCTCGTCGCATATGCAAAGGCTGTGGGACCACAGAAGATATCTGGCACTCTCCAGTGTGGCGCCATAGCCACTGGGCCGCAAGCAAACAGCTTTGCAGCCAAAAAAATGATCGAGACGGACGACGCGACACCCACCTCTCCTCGACGAGCACGTTCGCCCCAAGTAACACCGCCTTTTCCAACAGACTCGCCCGCGAGCCTCGAAGCAGCTTTGTCACGTCCACCGCATCCTTGCACACGTATCTGTCTGCATGTTCGAGTGATACCGTTCGTTTGGAAGTCGCGTCTTCCCCGCACAAGGACGGGTGTGTGATGGGTATGCCTGAGGCGAAATCGAGGGCGTCATCTCGAGCTCGCCTGAACTTGATGAAGGCGTTGGCGACGGTCGACACCGTCAAAGTCATTCTAAGTGGGGACGGCGGAGGAGAACTCATGGAGGTCGTGATAGTGGACGAGAGAAAGCAAAAGAGAGAGAAGGGCGCAGCTTGGCCTGGAGGATGACGGGACAGAAATGAAATGTAATAAATAAATAAATGTCGCTCCAACTCTGATCACCCGAGCGGAGTTTGGACTCTGTGAAGCGGAACGCCTCATCACCGCAACTTCGGTCATGGTTGCCAAGAGCGGGTGTTTTTCTTAGTGGTGCATCAAAATTGGTGCAACGTGTACGACTTTTAAAAAAAACAGTGTACGGCTAAAATAGGCTGTTCCGACTCTCGCCTCGAGGCGTTTTTGCGAACCTGCCTTTTTGATGCTCAGGATCCACCCGTTGCGCATTAATCAACCGCATGACAGGAACATGAACTCGGTTGCATAACGACGTCGTCCATGGAACAGCTTTAATGTGGGGACAGCCCGTGGGCAAACAACATGCACCTTGAATCAAGATCCTATCCCGGTCCACTCCTCGGGATCCCGCTCATGCTTCGTGGCCACTGAGCGCTTCCGATGCACACTAACGAGATCACTCCCGGCATCCGTCCTAGTCAGGCCTAGCATGGTCTCATGCACTACACAATTCGGGTCAAGCTTGCACCGCCCGTCATCAAAAGAGCCAACGTGACTCACCCTTTCCCGCAAGGATATCATCCGCGATAGGTCTACTTCCCGAGGTGATGTATCGGGTAGAAACCCCTCTGGCAATCAACGGTTGAGAGAGCATTTCCTTCAACTCGGCTTTCAAAGCTGCGGTCTGGGCGTTCGTCCGCCTTCTTTGGTGTTTGGTTGGTCTACCTTCATCTTCGGAAGCACTGGTGCGGCAGTGTCAAGTCACCCACGTCGCTCGATCGAGGCGCTTACCTCACTACGTCCGAGTCAAGTTCTATCTCCATCGCTTCCGCCGCTTCTCTCAACCGATTGCGCTCGTGGTTTTGCTTCTTGACTTGGTGTTGTTGTACATCGATCTGTCTCGCCAAGCGGACCCGCTCCTTCAGATGGTCGAGTAACGTCAACTCGATGGTGATGTCGGGTATATCCATATCCTCTGAGGTCATAATTGAAACGTTAGGAGAGCAGCACTCCGTAGTAGACAGGATCCACCTACGACGACCTAGACTGGAGAGTAGCGCTCTCACGATTCTCCTCTCATCAGGAGAACACATGAGCAAACTGAAGCCTTTGCGCATCGCACGCGCAGTCCGACCATTCCGGTGAATGAAGACATCAGCGGAACGCGGAATTTGATAGTGTATGACGTGGTCTACGGCCGGTATATCAAGTCCTCGCGCTGCGATATCGGTCGCCAAGAGAATGGCATTGGGAGTCGCCTTGAATCTGCCAAGTGAAGTTAAGGTGGGGCTAAAAATGATAGCATGACGAACGGGGTACCTATCGAGGTTCTTGAGGCGTTGGCGCTGCTCCAGCTGCGAATGCAAGGGGAACGCTTTGAGACCGAGAAGCTCCAACAGGGGCGTGAGACGCCTGATCCCGTCAATCGCAGATAGGAACACGAGGGACCGACCAGGGTATCGGAGCAGGAAATAGTATAGATACGCATCCTTGTCGACGTGGCGTAAATGAATGGATATCAGGATCAACACGTGTTTGTGGCGTACCTTTTCCGAGGTAAGGCACTCGATTTTACTTTCTTGGAGCGTGGAAACGACACCACCTTCCGGGCTGAGGTCGATGACTTCTGGTTCCGGATCCCGGAAGTCAAGTCGTAAAAGTAGATCATCTACGCAGATTACGTGGGGTGGGTGCTGTAACTCATGTAGCTCCGCGTGGTGACTCACCGAGAGTGCTAGGCGGTTTGGAATTACCCTTTTTTCCTGGCTTGGGTCTGGAACGCCGTTTGAGGTTTCGTTGGAAGTCCTTGCTTAGCGTCGCAGAGAATACAAAAGTTTGCAAATCGTCACTCCGTGGTGGGCCTGCATTACTTTCCCGGCCATTTAGTTCTGGTTCTATCTCATCATCTCTGAATCAAACGAATCAGGTGCGCCAGTACGGGCCGAATCGATCGCCTCACTTTGATCGGCGAACGGTGAGACGGAGAATATTGTCCATCTCAGCAAAGTGTCCAGCTTCGATCATACGATCCGCCTCGTCCAACACGAGAAACTTGAGATTCCGAACTTGTTGTGCGAGAACCTCGTCCTGGTCGAAAAAGAAAAAGAAAGGTATTTTTTCTTCACGAACGCGATGCCAAGCGTCTTCAAGAACGAACCTCTTCGAGAGTGTCCCATAACCTTCCTGGAGTTGCGATCAAAACGTCGACCCCGCGATCGAGGATCCGCCGTTGTTTTTGGGCCGACATCCCTCCGACTAGAACGGCGACACTAACGAGGGGTAACGCATGTGCATTCCGATTCTTGCCATCAGGGCCCTTGCCCTTGATGCTGCCCTGAACGTTGGGTAGATCCACTTCCTGGGGTTCTTCCTTGAGCGCGACATCAATGGTCCTGGAAAACGCATTGAGATGGTCGGAAACTTGCAAGGCGAGTTCTCGGGTAGGAGCGAGGATCAGGGCTTGGAGGTTGCGTTTTTGGGTAGGATGCCTCGGCTGTGAGAGTATGCGGTGAAGAAGGGGTAGTCCGTACGCGAGGGTCTTCCCTGATCCCTACGGGTATCTGTATTAGAATCGGTGGTGACGGACGAGTGCGGGAAGAATACCGTTTCTGCCACGCCAATGACGTCCCGCTTGGAAAGTGCAAACGGCAGTGCTCGTGACTGGATTGGAGTAGGGGTGGTAAACGACTTTTTGTGTAGCACCTGCAGCAGGTGAGGATGCAAATCGAACGGGCGCCATTTGGGCAGGAGCGCGGCTGTTCGCCAGGCGAATGAACGTCGTATGAGATCACACAACGAGAAAAAAAAAACATCATACCATCGAATGAAGCAGTGGCCGGTGGTTGAGAGTGTTCTGTCAAACTAGCAGGAAGCTCGACACCCGCAGCTGACGGTTCGCCAACCGCTGGGAGCTGTAAGACCTGCCGCAGGTTCGGACATATTAGACGTAATTGGAGAAGTTGCGGAGAAGGCGAACGAACATTGAATTTGACGACTTTTCCACCATCTTTCTCCTCGTAAACGACCTCGACGTTGTCGACCTCCTCGAGTTCGAGGATGCCGTCGTCACCGTCAAGACCTGTCTCGACGGGTCTCGCGACGGACTTCCACGGTAGGTCGTCCAGCGATCCGTGCTGAACCTTGATTTTTTTGGTTGCAGACAAGGATCCAGGATGTGCCTTTCTCTTGGACATGGCATGCAATGAGAATATTCGCCCGCCCTCCAAGGACGTTTGCAACCAAGGCGATTCGAGGGTCGGGTTGTTTGGCAGAACCTTCCAATCCAAACATGGTTTACTATAAATGGTTGGTCCATTGCAGCGGTGGGTCCACATCTTGAAATTACCGTTGCCTTCGATTGAACGCCCGATCGTGTTCCCCGCTCTTCTCTCCTCGCTTTCGTTTTGTTTTATTGTCCAGCACTTGTTTGTTTTCCCGACGTTCACTAGTCCTTTCTTCTTTTTCGCGGTTGTTCGGTTCATGTTCGGTAAGGCAACTCCTGTCACGCTCTGGTGAAACCTCATGTGCCGCTTTCCCAGTCAAAAGTACTCCTATCATGTCTCCACTGCCACGGCTCCCCGTCGAAGTTTGGAGACACATCTTTTCCCTGCTCATCCGAGTGCCTGGCGTGCTTCGATCCGACCGCCTCGACCCCTTCTCCGAGACCCGCGGCGTCGATGTCTATTGGACCATGGCACAGCTCACGCGGACAGCACTCTTGCTGGTCTGCAAAGACTGGTATTCGATCGTATCGGAGCTCATCCACGAGCACATCCATCTCACATGTTCAACACAAGTCGCTATCTTCGCTGATCGTCTCGAGCGAAGCAAGGTCAACGACGGCGTTCGTGCCCTCGGATCACTAACCCGTCGCGTGGACGTCCAGCTCCACAATCCACGTCCAGACGACGCCCGACATCTCGCCCGTCTGTTGCGATGTACTCCCAGCCTCGAGATCTTCGTCAACAGCAATTTCTACATGTCGGTAACACCCAGTTCGCAGACCATCCTCCCTCCCACGCAGACGTCCACAGAAGTCATACAAGCACTCCTCACGACGTGCGCGCATTCCCTCTGCAGGGTGGAATGGACTTGCAACGAGAGCCCAGGGTGGAGCGACCTGATGGACCTCCTACGGGAGTTGCGAGGTCTCCGTAGTCTCACCCTAGCTAATATATATGGATCGTTCCCGGAAAAACCCCGTCAGGAGCACCTTGTCCTACCCAACCTCAGGACTTTGATTTTAGGAGACAGTCCCTCATTCTCTCACGCATCTCTGGGAAACGTCCCACTCAACACCCTCCTTCTCATGCTCTCCAAGTCCCCAGATCAACTACCCTGTCTACACCGCCTCGAGGGGTTTTCTCCCTTTAGCCCCGATTTTCTGCGAACCCATGGACCTAAAGTTCGTATCGTGAGGACGGTCGCTTATACCCCGCTCTTGCCAGAAATCATCGCCAAATGTCCCAACCTCGAAACGTTTGTCACCATCTTTCCGCACCAACAACTCGACAATCTCTACCACCCCTCCCTCACACGCATCGGCATTTTTCCCATCAGCGAGGACCTCGTCGGTGTGCCGACTCAGATATTCGCTGCATACATCATGAAACCGCTCGAGGATTTGATGCGTCAGATCGAAGAATCCGAATTGCCCAAGCTGAGGCAGGTTCGGATTCGAAACACGGGCACGTTGGCAGGGGTGGTCGAACACGCCCGTTTCATCCAAAAGTGGCGGAAACGCTGGGGTTCGAGGGGCGTGCGGTTTGACGACAAGGACGGGAATCCTTTCCAACCAGATATCCCAGGCGAGATCGCCCCTGAGACGGATCTCGCTCGTTCCGCTCGTTCCTTGCTTGGCTGACGGCGGTGCAGCAATTTCGTCTTTTGTTCTTTGTCGTGCCTGTTTTTTTTTCTTTCTTTTTTTTGTTAACGCAGCATATTCAAAATTTTGACACACACAATGTTACCCTGTACAACCTTTCTTGTTCTAGGACTCATCTGCATTTTCATCACACAAAAACCCTCATTGATAGTATTGATATCTAGTTATTTACAAGCCTACATACGTCGACATCCATAATGTTGCATAAACCTAGTGATTGATTCAGGCTCCCATGATACCAAGAGTCAAATAACACCACGACACTGTATGGTGTCGGCCCGTTGATTATTGCCTCACAATGTTTCATGTTCGAACTGCCGGTCACCGGACACTGACAATGGACCAGCAGATAACCCGCACCATCTCCCAGTATCTCAACTTCCAAGGGGTTAAGATACGATCAATCACTCATGCTGTCAACAAACACACGATATGCATTCAGAATCGACATCGCATCACAGTATCAGTACATTTTTCAGTAACTTGAACACGTTCAGGACTCGGTAGCTATACAATCTGAAGGTTTGCTCTCTGTGGTTCAGGCAGGGATCAACAACCAGTTCTGCTTCTCGTCGCCAGTGCCAGCTCCGAAAGAGACAGGCTCGCGGTTGATCGCTTTCTGGAGGCCCCAAAAGACCGTGAGGCCGCCGTCTTGAACGCTGAAGACCAATCGAGGGATTAAACCGAGACACCGAGGGAGGTAATACGAAAATGACGAACGTGGTGATACCCTGACTTTCCCTGAGGGTCCAAACATAGTTGTGAGCAGGGAGCGTTTTGAGAACGCCGCTCCCCATTCCGATCTGGAGCTCTGGGGCGTTCTGGGGAGAGACGCTTTGCGTCCTCCCGTCACTGTAGTCTTTGATGATCCACTGTGTATCGGAGATCAGGATCTCAATCGCGGATGTCAGCGTCAGACGATGGACGGACCACTTGAGTGGGTGAATTGTCGAGATCGACGACGGTCACGACAGCGTTCTTGCCGTCATAATTGAGAGCGAGGTCTTTCCCCTTGAGGGAGTTAACTCTGTTGACGATGAGGTACTTTCCGGGGGATGGTTTGGACATTGTTGAGTGCGGATGGATGTGATGAGCGATTGAAGCTGAAAGGACAGCTTTTTATACTCGTCTCGAACCCGCAAACCGAATGAGGGAGAGTCTTCCTGGAATTCAACGGGGTATGGGTAAGAAGTCGCTCATTTTCCGATGGAAAATTCCACAGGATGTAAAGCAAATGGTCTGCGCTGGAGTTCATCGAGTTTTGCTAGTTGTTACGTTCTACATGGGCGGTCGTTCACGACTCGGAGACTTGGACCGAGTTGGGTTAGGACCGTACCCTAACGATGGTTTGAGTGCACGAGAGTGGAATTTGACTAGGTCATCGAATTTCGCTGGTTCTTGTGTTCTACATGGGCGGCCGTCCGCGACTCGTTGACTGAGACAAGTTGGGTTGAGACCGTACCCTAACGAGGTCTTGATGTCGGTGTTCATAACGGGCCCATGATTTGGATGCACGAACATGCTGCAAACGCGGTACCTCAGTACCAGTTACGGTGGAGAGGCCTCGGAGATTGTCTGTGGACGCCGTTCGGACTAGGAATAAAGGGTACAAACCGAAAGTGAAATGAAGGAACCAGATGACCCTCAATACGAGCCTGGGCTTGGTGGACCTGGCCTAACATCAAACCAGCCGCAAGACCATGCTTGCGCCCTTCCTTCGCGGATATCGATGGTCTAGATTCACCGCCGTGCGCTCCGAGGGCGACCTTACCCCGTCTGACGGTCGAGCCAGACCTCTGGCGGTGACGCCGGTGAATTGGTCTTCGGAACTGGCGTAGAGCGCCCTTCTGATGCATAACATCACCAATTCCCTTCAAAACGGCGCATCCTTGCGCCAGCGAAATTGTGAGTGTGCGAACCGCATGGGCGAGAGCCACTGGGCTGGACTTGTCAAGTTTCAACACAGGAAAGCGAACCGGAACAAGATCTACACATTGGTTGACTTGTGTACTTCCATGATGATGGGACAACAAGATACCGCCCTCCCAAGCCCACCGTAACCAGGAACCTGCAACGTTGTGCCAAGTCACGGTGATTGCGCTGCCGAGTGCATGCCCGTAAGGTCCGGGGACTCGGAGGTTACAACAAAGGCACTGGCCTATCACACAAAATGTGAGCATCACTCGTAACGGCATCAAACAGGCGCAAATTTTGGACGCAAAGTGCGTTACGATGGGGCGAGGTTCAAGAAAAACTGATCGGATGGGTTTTGATGAGCGATAATTGATGAGTCCTCTTCGCTCCCGGGTTTGTTTGAGATTGTCAGGCCCAATGATTGACGAACAACGGTGTCCGTTGACGAAAGGCGGGATCTGGCACAAGTGTTCGGTTGAAGCTCCAGGTAGTACAGTATTTAGAGAACGAAATGAGACTATGCAATGTAGCCTGAGCGCTAGAGCCTGGCAGGAGTATGCTGTCTGCGGGGGAGAGGTGTTCCGAGGTGCCACGTCACGCCATTCGTTCAAGCATGTGATTCAGATCATCGAGACCTGCCAACTACGTTTGGTTTACTTACATAAGTTACTACAACACACGACGAGGTCCATAGTGGATACAGGTGTAACAAAGAATAATAGGTCCGTGCTAAATAGAGGTTTAGATATATGCTTACAAGCGAGTGTGTGATGTCCGATGATACATCAAGGAGGAAATGATTGTGTGTATAAATGAAGTGCATGCACAGTCGTGTCTCTAGTCAGCTGGCCGCCCGCGGTGACTCGAGAGAAACATCCCTGCAAGTGTTTAAGCGAACGGCGTCTTCGGCGATCTCAGACCGTAACAAGAGTATGTGCTCACCACCGAAGCGAGATGAACAGGCAACGTGACGCCAAGAACCGCTATGCCTCCCGGGCTACAGTCTTGGGCCGCAATGTGACGAGGCGGGTGGTCTTGACCTGCTTCCCAGCCTTTCCGAAATACCTTTCCGTGTCAAACGACCAATGCAGGCTCCCCACGATCCAATCTGCGAGTCCATCGACGTACACACGGACGTCCGCGTCGATCGCCGGGCCCCAGCAGGGTAAGTTGGCCCGATCGTGTACGAACCGGTCGATGGCGCCTTTGCAGTAGTCGCCGACGACGTTGACAGCATCTTGCAGGCCGAGTCCTTGTTCGTGCATGATGACGTCGATCATGTTGTGTGTGTGCCCTTTGGATTGTTCGACGTCGTACGAAAAGATGTCCTGGACGGTTTATTCGCGCGAGTGCAATAAGGACGGCATTGGGTCAGCATCAGAAGTGGAATCGCCCGAAGTTGACTTACATTGGACCACGTGACGAGATCATTCGTGGCCTCGCCTAAGCTTCGGATGATAGGATGATCCATGACGTCATCGGGGATATGGAGGTGGTGAGCGTATTCGATGAGCACCCAGCTAGGCTTGCACCCGCTCGTGTCGCGGCGGAGGGCAATGTACGACTCAAGATCAGGGATGGTGCCGTCGGCACGATCGAGGGCCTGTTGTTGGATCGCTTGGAAGAAGAGTTCCATCGTCTCTTGGAACCGTCGACAAGTACCGGGGGCGGCCGTTTGCATAATCCGCCTGTAAAAACTGGAATCGGGGTGCAAAAGGTTAAGAACCGATAATAGCGGACAGAAAATACGAACTCTTTAGTCATCCGATTCAGACGCGCGGGCGAATGGTACGTATGTGGGTGATGAATGGAGTTCATGACGACATTAGCGACATTATCTATACCGCGATTGTCCATGTCGTCGGAGAGATTGTCAAGATGGAAAAGCCAGTTGAGGAAATCGCTGCACACGCGCAGCTGGGGGTATCCGGCATTGGTGTAGCACATCGCGGCGAGTCTCCCAGCCTTGAGACCGTGGAAGGCACGACGAGCAGCTCCATCGAGGTCGGGGTCGCCATTGAACAGCCACCGCTTCGATTCGACGGAGACGAGTTTGTGGTTCCTGTCCACACGGAGGTCGAACGTGCAATGGGAAACGAGATCAGGAAGTAGGATGGTTGTGGGCGCAGATTGGGAGGTGGAAGACGCGGGTGACATGTTGTAACGACAGACTAAACCTTGAAGGAGCGACAGTATATGTTTGGATCAGAGGAGGAAGGGATGGAAAAGAGATACCATGTCTGATATTGACTGCGTGCTTATAATTGCGAGTGAGGAATGGTCAGCTTCAAAACAGGACAGCAGGGATCCCAGTCAGGACTGGTCGTCTTTAAAAGGTGAAAGCGGTGAATCAATTCCTAGCGTAACCAAGACTGACCATTTCAAACATGCCTAACATGACATAGCCACGGAGCCGCACATTGGTTGATCGAGCAGCATATAAACCTCGATTCCTCGGGACGGGTGCCTAATTCGGATTATCGAGATGCAAACGCAGCTCACCTTGTGACGGCAAGACCGCAACAAAGAAATCAAATGGCTGTGATTGGCCGGGCACATCTCGTAAGGACAGTCGTAATGACAGGAGAATTTCGCTGATTAGTATGAGCGCGCAATTTCGACCAGTGTCAGCGACGGAATCCACTCCCCGCGATGAGAAAGGGCCATAAAAACAAAGATCCGGAATAGAAACGGATCAATTACAAGGCCCCGCGCGGGAAGTGATATCAAAAGAATCAAAGCGAGAGTGAATCTGCGCTTCAACCCAGGAACGATGATCAATACCGTTAGCATCTGGGCGCAACACGGTGAGAGGTACATGTGGGTAATCTCGTCGCTCGAGATTCACCCCCAAAAAGATTCAAGAGGGACATACCCACAAAACATGTATTACGTTGCGGAATCTTGGCTCCGTCTGATCACTTCAAATCAGTGAAACGGTTAGTTGCGGTTAGCCGGCAGCCGATAGTGGTCGCAGTCTCACTACCAATCATAAATGTTTGGTACCACAAAATAACTCGAGCTATGATCGTGTGGCTGCACATGCGGCCAAGGGTGGCGTTGACAGACTGCTGCACACCCGTGCTTGCTTATTACTACAAACGAAGCCGGAGTCTCAGGTGAGCACATATGCAAGCCAAACACTTGCCTGTAGAAGACCTCGGTTCCGGCGAGTCAAGCTAAGATTTATTCCAACTTGCACCCGCTTATTAACGCTTATTAACGAATAAAGATAAGCGAAATCAAGCGAAAGACGTCGACAGAACAATCGGTGATAAATATTCTGGACACGAGCGCCTTGTAGTACTGTTGAGCACCCATTTCTGCCATAGGCCATGGGGTTGATGTACGCACACCGAGGCTCGTAGTTTCGTTCTGGGAGTAATCCCGTTAGCCCAGATTGTCTGACGACAAAAGGGGAGCGACG
Organism: Xerocomellus chrysenteron; assembly: GCA_038093415.1. Lineage (NCBI taxonomy): Eukaryota > Fungi > Basidiomycota > Agaricomycetes > Boletales > Boletaceae > Xerocomellus > Xerocomellus chrysenteron. The sequence goes on along the minus strand of JBBPSD010000195.1, from coordinate 11,963 downwards.
TACGTAGCTGTTGTCCGTGCAGCACATCGAGAGCTGTTTCGTCGCACAACACTTTCCAAGCCTGATCACGGAGAACTTCGTGCAGGTAGAATCAACTAATCCAAGCGGGGGCGCACCCGTCGTGGAGGGGAGATCCGGGACAGCAAGAGCGCATGCCCGAGGGTGGGACTAGTACTCACGGGTGTGGGGGTGAGTCACGCTCTGTACCGTGTTGGGACATGGGCCACATGGCTTCTCCCCCCGAGGTGCCTTGAGCGGCACTGAGGCAGCGAGTAGCCAGGGACCCGCTCGAGAGCAAAGATATGTGCAACATGGATGTTTCGAGCTGTTCCACCTTGATCGGATGACAAGTGAACAGGGCCCAATTTTTTTGGGGTCGTGTCAACCGGGGCTGGCATTTTTACACAGCTGCCAGATGCAGTTAGATGAGGTGAGCAACTTGAGACTCGCGAGAGGCTGAGATTAGGCACTGCCACTGACTCAGCACTATCTCGCCACGGTGACCACTGCGGAGTAAGTACTTCCTGACACCTAATCGACTTCCAAATTAAATGATTCGCTGCTTGGAGGTTCTAGAGATCTTGCTTGAAACTTTTGAGCCTGTCTTTCCAGCGAAGAACGGCTATCCAGACCTGAGGAAGATATGGCGATCTAATTCTGCTGGCGTAGCAGAGTTTCTGTTGAACCTCTTCCCTCGTGTCGCACTCTGCGTCCCAAAACCTGTGTAAATTTCCTAAAAGGACGTTGTCCATGTGGGCGTAGATCTTTGCTTGAAGAAGTGCCACTGCCCGTGGCAGTTTCAAGCGCTCACGCACGAAACGGTACGTTGATTTATGTGGCCTCGCTGTTCAAGGTGTATGCTTCAGTCATTGATATTTGACTTCTCAACTGACGACGCCAGTGCGTAGTCGCCACGTTTCATCGAGCACAACATAGCCATCCAGTCACTTAAAATTTACATGAGTAAGGGTACTCCCGTCTGATAGCTTATTCACTCAAAGGAATCATTTCTACAGACGACAGTTCTCCGCAATGTTTCGAATACTTTGACCTCTCCCAAACCTTAGGTTGCTTAATTTTTAGACTTATTGCCCCGTAATTTCGATTCGGTTCCAGACTCGGATTCTAATTCATTCTTGCAGCCATCTTCCATGAGCTCGCTCCGTCTATTTCCGTCAATCCTCAAACTTGATATTTGTGGCTTTCCCGTATCCTTGGCCCCCCAGGTGCCGAAGGCCGTTCAACCTCCTGGCGGGGCGCCAGGACATACACCTCCACTCGCTTGACAGTCGACCAGGAAACTGTGACGAGCTCTGTGCATTCGTAGCTTCATGGGATCGATCCATGGACACGATCAATACGATCAATATCCGACCCATGCTAAAAAATCTCATCACCACTCATACCGCGCCATCTCAAAGTATGGCCCACTGTGCTACGTTGCGAAGTCTAATATCGTTCTCTAAGCACTGTCCTCGCCTTCGCGACCTCAGTTTTTAACAGAACGTTAACTCAAGCAGACTTGAAAACGAGAAGGAAACTGGTACTTTGTATTCGAGTCTATCCACTCAACTAGATTCCGGGTCCGGATACTGCTAGCATTGCGGAGTTCCTCTTAGTTTTCCCTCGAGTTTCACCAAGCGTGCCGTGGCTCGGTGACATATCCAGGCAAGACGAGCAAGTGTGGAAGAGACGTCGAAAATAATTACATAAAGATCAGTCGCTCACGCCGAAGCCTTCGTTTGATCCGTTGCTCACCAGCCTAGGCAATCCAAGACAAGTAGGAAGGCTTTTCAAACCTCTTTGACGTGTACGAGCGTCGTCCTAGTTGCCAGATTACTCTACATGGGTACGGATAACGATTATGAATGCATATCTGAGTTGCAGTGGTCATCCCATATTTCTCTACTGAATCTGTTTCGACCGGCCCGAGTTGGGAATCTAAGCACGCCAAAATTCGTTATCGCTCGAGCGATCTGGATTGTATCGCTCTCATCCAATGGGAAAATTGGCGATGCGTTGTTTTGTGCCCCTGGGAGTCCCCGTATCATCGTCTTGTCAGTTTGCCGATGAAATATCCAGGAACTAAAAGCTTGGAAGGAGGATCATCAGCGCGATTTTTGCGCCGCGGTACCTTTGTTCTCCACTCCATTTTTGTAGCTCTTGGGCTGCATTGCTGTGGAGAGCTGTAATCTATCCGGTATAATTCCAATATCATGGCGATACGGAGTAAGTAGGTTTGTCGAATACTCCACTTATTGGACGTCGATAAGCACCAACCGCTGCGAGGCTTTTCTGCGTAAGGGCGACCCACGTGATTACATAATTTGAAGGGTCGTATTGCGGCGGCAGCGCCAAAAGGCATACAGGTCATATCTTTATAACTACGAGGATGGCTCGAAAACCTGGCCCACGCACATCCTCACGGGTGCCTCAGACAGGTCAACGCCAACTTCATATGTCGTCGCCGCCAAGACGTTCGTTTGGCGTGCCCAACGCGCTGGGAATACAGCACGACGGCGAGATCTCAGACGTCCGTGACTCGAGTAGGCAGCCGCGGAGCACCTCCTGGATACGGCCCAATATCTTTTCCTTGTTGACGAATCATGACGAGGAGTTGGGTGTCAAATCCCCAACGTCGGAGCGACCGCCAATCCCGAGCGCACTGCATGTTAGGGAACCTGATTCGACGCCCCTGCCGGCGTTGTCTATGATCGTGTTGTCCATTGTGAGTGTGCCCTCGCCCGCTTTCTACCACGGTTCTCAGCATCATGTAGACTATGCTTGGGGAGTTCTTGTCTGCAAACGTATCGATGCCATTCTTGCTCTTCATGGTCAAAGGTATGTCCTCATCCAGCGTGACATCGTGTGACTCCTCTAAGGCGTTTGGTCGTTCCAGGGTTCAACGAGTTTCAAGAGGAGTCAGATATTGCCTTTTATACCGGCATTCTAGGTTTGCCTGCACGAGCTTTCATTCTCGGACATGCACTCACCCCGCCATTCCAGTGGCTGCATTTTTTCTTACACAATTCCTTACCTCTCTACTATGGGTGTGTACCGACCATTTTCAGTGCTTCTCTCTGGTTTACTCAGACGTCATATAGGCTACTGTAGCTGATAAGCATGGTCGTCGGACTGTATTGTTTCTCTCCTTGTTTGGGAGTGCGGTCACGGTTTCAATTTTCGGCACTTGCACATCGTTCCGCCAAGCGCTCGTTGTTCGGTTGCTCCAAGGTATCTTTGCGGGCGCAGTCGGGGTGGCTCGCGGATGCGTTGTCACTGTAACCGATGTCACCAACGAAGGCAGAGCATACGCCATCATGGGGTAATCAGATCCTGCAATACGTATCTCAAACGGTTATTAACTCGTCTTTCACTGCAGCTTTTGCTGGGGTTTTGGTGGTGTCGCAGGCGCCATTGTCGGAGGAGCGTGTGCGTCATTTCTTAGCTGATCATCGTTGCCATGGCTCAAACATACATTTCAGTCGAACGACCCGCAGAAAAGTGGCCGGAGGTGTTTGGCCATATCCCGCTTTTCGTAGATTACCCGTACTTCTTGCCATGTGCTGTTGCTGGCAGCATTCCCTTGATCGGTGTGACCCTTGTACCTTTCCATTTTACATACCCCGCTCACCCCCACATAGGCTCGTTCTTATCTCTTTTCCTTGGTCGAGATGGAGGGCCAAGGGAAGGCGCCATTCGCCTTCCCCCGGAGAAACTTGGAAACCAGCCATCGCCAATACCTGAAGAAGACGAGAGCGTAAATGAGCCCTTTGGAGACGAACAACCTACAGGAATGTTTGGTACCCTTAAGCGGAAAATCTCGGGTCCATTCTCTCTATTCACTGGATCAAGCTCGCCAGTCATTCATCCCACTGAGGTCTCCACCGCGCCGTCCGTCCCTTTGATGTTGTCACCGTCCATACAGAGACCACGATTGAGCCGGGCGAACGGGTCCGCGTATGGTTACGGTGGCAATCATCGACTAGCGAACTCAATCAAGCCACGCAGGAGTGTGGCGAGCACGCTCAGAAGCACCTACTTTGATGGCCATCAGTCGTCTTATGAGGGCTCAGAGCTCAACTTCACGCAGCGGTTGCTCATGGCGAATGAAAACGCGGTGACGAACATTGCGGACTTGTGGGTTGCCGCTGCCATGAACGTCGACAACGAGGAGCAATATGATTTTGACGCCGACATGCTAACGGACGAGGAGCAGGCGAGGTTGGGTGGCGGAGAGGATGTTGATGGACGGGACGTTATCGGGACGGTTCGCGGGAGGACAGATTCGCGAAGCATTGACAGCGTGACGATCTCGTCACAGCTTGGTCCACGTTCGCCGAGGGGTATGTTCGCGTCGTCTCTAGGCGTTCCCCGACGCTCTGTCTCGCGGACGTCGGCGTTGGGTTCACCCATGTCCGGAGGCCCTCGTCTTTCCCGCCGGTCATCCGCGACTGGTGCAAGTATCTTTGCCCATACTGGTGTCCGGACCCCGCCTGCTGTGCTTGATGCACAGTTGCGCGAAGCAGAGCCCTTGGATGCGTTAACCCCCATTCTTGAGCGCCGCGGGTCGGTGAACGCTACCAGTGGGACTGAGGTTGGCGCTGCGGAGGAAGTGGCAGAGAAACCCCCCTCCTTGGCGTCCCAGCTCCCTATCTTGGTCATCATCCAGTATGGGTTGCTAGCGCTGCACAGCACGACGCACGATCAAGTATTCCTATCGTATCTTGTCACGTGAGTCGAATGTTGTTTTTCAGACTGGTGACACGGCTGACGAGGAAAATGACAGCGACTATGGATCTGGAGGATTGAACCTGAACCCGGGACATTTTTCCCAATTGAGTGCGTGCTGTTGGCATCTTAACCCCGAGTACTGCTGATCCTGTCTTTTGTAGTTGCTCTGATGTGTCTGTTCCAGATCGTCTACCAATTCCACCTCTATCCGTGAGTAACTCGTGTGTTTGCCTCTCTCATATACTGGTACTAATTTCTTCCGATTCAGAAATATTGGGCACGTACATACGTCTTGCTCGTGAACTACAACTGACACTGTCGTTAGGCCTCCCCGTGGACGTTTCTCGCACATGGCCATGTTCCGTCTCGGGTCGTTCTTGTGCATCCCTGCTTACCTCACCGTCATCCTATACCGCGTCTTTGCCAGTTCGACTGACGACGGCAACTTTTTCCTCATGACTGGTAAGTCTCCACACCAATTGTCGGTCCATTACCCCAAGTCTCACAGTCACCTCACCTTTCCAGCCCTCGCTGTGAGCACGTAAGCATATTTGTCCTGGCCAATCCTTGCCGTCGTTCTTGACTGACTGAGACGCACAGCGCCGTTCGGTTCTGTGGCAATACGTTTGCGTACACGGCCGTGGCCATTCTCCTAAACTACAGTACGTCCTCTCTCCCACTGATGTGCGGAGGTTAAGTCGCTCTTCTTTTTCCTCAAACAGTGACCCCGCCAGCAGCGGTTGGGTTTGCCAATGGCGCCGCACAAAGTATCGTCAGCCTTGCGCGTTTTCTGGGGCCGATTCTCGGGGGCTACGTGAGTCTCCCATTCTCTTTTTCTTTGTTCTCGGACGTTGACATGGCGTGCACTCGTTGGCAGCTCTGGTCGGCGAGCACGCAGAACAATCCGTCAGGGTACCCACTCGGATTCCTGGCATGTGGTGCTGTGTGTGCGTTCGCTGTGGCACACAGCTTTTTGATCCGATAATTCGGTGGAGAGGCGGTTTCGATATTGCCCTCTTCCCTCTTGTCGCACCCGCGCCACACCCAGAAAGGATGGAGAGCGTATTCGTATCATGCACACAAGATTTGAGTCGTCTTGCACAATGTATTTTATATCATTTTCGTCCTTGCCGTCATCATCGTCCCGCCCGTTTCTCTTGTTCACCAGATGGCAATATGTAGATCCATTTCGGACTTGTCTCCGTTTCGTTTTTTTGTTAGATAGCGTACTTATAATCATCGATAGCAAGCAAGCACAATATGGAAGATGTACCGAGTTCGAGAACTCTTTGATGGGCGACTTGGAATGCCTTCTTCCATCCTCTCCCGTGGTCTCACGTCATATTAGGAGGGTGTCTAATAGGCTCTATACACAGCATCGAAAACGAAAGCAGGAAGCAAAAGACATCCATGCGATCGCCATCAACAATATCGTCTCTCGTCGAGGGACTGGAAGGGGACTGGGGAGAACGTAGATGAGTGTCGAAGTAAGCGCACAGCCGTCTGCGAAGACGAACCAAATGTTGAGCCCGGGGCATCACTGCTTGAAAGCATGCTTTTTTTTTCCGAGACCACTCGCACGGATCAACCGCCTCTCTCCCACCACCCCTCCCACTGCCTACATCGTCTTCTCGTACGGCGGCTCCTGTACCAACGCCTCGTCGTACCGGCGGAGCAGTAACCGCTCCACCCACCCGCCCCTCGGAAACGGCTTGTCCCACCGATTGTGCAAATGCACGGCGAAAATCTTTTGCAGCGCGAGGTCGAGTCCGCCACCTTCTTCCAAGCCGTACCCGTCCGCCCATTGCCCGTCCGCACGGTCGGGCTTGAACGGGTCAGGGACGCTATTGTCGAGTCGACAAGCGAGGGGGTCGCTAAAGCAAAACGGGAGGATCTTGAAGGGAGGTATCGATTCGGCGAGGAGGCGACGCCAGAGTCGGAGGTAGAGGATCGCGCCCCAGTCTGTCGAGGACGGACGAGGTGGGGTGGAGGTGGCCATGAGGTGGAATGCTTCGCAGAGATAGGGCGAGTGTCGTTTGAAGTGCATGAGCGCACCGTTGAGCGCTTGGTAAGGTTTGCCTGTGCGAAAGAGGGGGGGGAGGTACCCGGATGTCAGCCGACGTGCCATGGTGGGAGGAAAGACGTTACCCCAGCAGTCCCATTGCGTGACGAATTCGTGCTCCACCAGCGGTTCGAGGTCGCGTGTGACGAGCATGTCCATGTCGATCCACATGCCGCCATAGTGCCAGATGACAAGCAGACGGACGAGGTCACCGTCGACCCACGCTTTCTTGTCGTTCAGTTGAAGCAGCTTGCTCGCTTGCATTGCTGTGCCCGTGGCGAGGGCTGGGATATCGGCGATACCGAGCGAGAACGAGTCGGGATAACGTTGAAGGTACTTGCGCACGATCGGGCTCTTGCTCAGGTCGTCGTTCGACCAGAGGACGAGGCGGGAGCGGGGGAGGTTCTGAGTGGCGAAAAAGGATTTGAGCATGAGCTCTTGGCGTTCCCCGAGCGGGACGAGGTCCGTGCGCCAATAGGTGTGGTACTGGTTGCGATTTTCGGCTGGTATCCAGGCGACTTGGCGGGTGTCGTGCTCTGGTAAAACGACAGTTCCAGCGAAAGCATAGCAGTCCATGCCCACTCGCATCGGAACGCCTGCTTGGACTTCGAACCGCTTCTTACCATACAGCTCCTCAGTGACATTGTACAGCGGGCTGACCCGGTCTTGGTTGAAGCAACCCGAGAGAGGCGTGATGGGGTGAATCTCGTTGGCAATCCAGTTGCGGTCATAAAAGACAAGGTCGACATGAAGGTGGGGTTCGAATACATGCCAGACCCACCAGAGCGCGAGCAGCGTCACGGGTATCGCAAATTTCAGGATCTTGAATAGCCTACGAGGTCGCATGTTTGCTCCAGGATGCGTGTGCGAGGGTGTGGATTGTCTTAGCCACCACCGACGCAATGACGGTGGGATCCGTGTCAGGAATTGGCCACGGTGGGAATAATCGTAGCCATCATGAGTGAGCACTGGGACGCCGTACGGTGCTGAAGACATGAACCGGGAGGTACTCTGAATCCAATGTGGGAATTGTCAAACAAGTCCTACGAAGTTATGTCGACTCCTCGATTTGATTCACTCCGTGGCAACCATGTCCAAACTGTCAGACGGGAATAACCTCGCTTGCATATTGACATTGACGTCGATGTTTCAAGTTGATGCGCATGACAGATATCAATCCACAACTCAAGTTCATCGTCTGCTCGCCTTTCACAGAAGTACATGAACTCATTAGAGCTTGTTATGTACGACCCGGGAGCCATGGCGAAAGTGACGAATAAATGGTAACAGCACTACATAGTACATTCCCGCCACGTCGGGAGGAGTTGGGCAGGCAAATTCTTGACACTGCCACCCAAGCCTCCCACGCCGCCTCCTTTCGATATTGCCGTCGAGTTTCAGGAACAGTTGGGGAATGCTCATGGAGTTCCTTGGAATCAAGGCGCGACTTATATGCAGCACGCCCTACACTTCGAAGAAACACTCGCCGATGTAAGCTTCGCGGACATCACATTTTTTCATGCACTCGTCAATGGACAATTGCCAATTGGGTCCATCTCCCGTTAACACAAAGATTAGCCTGTGACAGGTGGCGGCGAGGAATGCCATATGTAAGATAAACATGTAGCAAGCTAATCAGATGGCGTTGCTGCGCAAGAATTCGAATGTATATACTGAGCCGTGCGGACGTAACGCGTTGTGCCACTCGATGCCCTTGCGGATTATATCATACAAGTGCGATCTCCCAGATTATCAGAACACGAGCCTACGAGAAAAGCGATCCAAAACGAAGCCAGGTAGCGAGCATGTCCACTTTTCGCAACAAATCTGGTAAATGATACGGGCATGGAAATAGGCGGCAGGTTACTCAACGAGTAAGTGCCCTAATCACTGCTAGCACTGATAAGTTCCTCCAGTCTCTCCTCGTCCATCCCCTCGATCCTAGGCACGACCCTGCATCGGAATGGAAGGGGATGTCTGTCCATACAATCATATTGTCGTAGATGAGCCGTAAGACAGGGCTTATGCATCACTCACGTGGCAGCGCCAGAGGAAAACTTCGGCTCTACGGGTATCTCCACTCCGTTCGCGTCCAAAGGGTTCAAAATCGTGAACACAGCCAAGACTTTGGCAATTACAGACCATATAGATGTGTCTGCAAAGTGTCTCCCAACGCAGTTGCGCCGACCAAATCCAAATACAATGTTTTCACAGTCATTGGGTTTGAGGGATCCATCGTCATTGAGGAATCGCTCGGGGAGGAATGTGTGTGGATTTGGGTACCTGAATTCATCGTGCGTCATTGACCTAGCGGGACAAGTATCAAGTATCAACCTCAAAAGGGATAGGTGTATACCAACCATAGGTTCGTGATGACGATAGCACCTAACGACAACCATTAAACCGTGTTTGATCATATGAGACGACTTGGAGCTGCTTACCCTTCGGAATGTGAAACCCAGCATAAATATCGTCGTCCACACTAGCATGGGGAACCGCTGGTTGATTCAATAGATCAATAACAAGAACTAAACAGATGGTGGAAGGACTCACAGAGAGGGACCGGGGGACAGTACCTGAGTATCTCCCGAAGAATGGCATCAACATAAGGCAATGAGGGTCTATCTTTGATTGTTGGCAGCCTCGCGTTTCCAACCACGGCATGAATCTGAGCTTGAGCATTTTTCTGTACTTCCGGGTTCGTCACCATCATGAGGAAGAACGTCATGAGGACCGAGTTCGACTGTTTTCCAGATACGCTGTCAATGATGAAATATTCGATGACCATGTCATTATCACGCACCGTCTCTGAAGCAGCTAATACGTTTGAGAATGCAAATGTGTGAATGATCTATCCAAGTATTTGCACAACCTACCTAAGAAAGCAGTTGCAGCTGCTTCCTTAAGACTCTTTGTCCAAGATTCATCAGGCGAAATCCCTTTGTCCTGGGCATTTCGAAGTGCATCGTGTACCATCGACGGTACAGGTTGGGCACTCAGCTTCACGTAGTCAGAAATGCATTTATGAGATAATCCATGTCGACCTACCGGTTTTTGTAAAGAGTGCGAAAATGGCCTCTCGATGTACTGCTTTGACAATCCCCTTGCGATTGCCATCTTCCTCTTGAATGACATGCCAGGCAACCATGACGGGAGGTTCAGTACTAGGGATAGTTTCAAAAAGCTATGTAATAATGAAACGATGTCGATCGCTCACATGCTGGGACGGCAGCGACAACAATCGCAACCAGAGGAGTAACAGCAGGCACTACGATTTCAAGTACCTTGGCTACAATGCCAAGCAGTTCGTCGCTTTGAGGTTGTGGATCATAGTCATATACACTGTTTAAAATTACCGCGGCCGTGTATCTAATTCCCATGTTTAGCCGCACCATCGATCCCAAGTTCACTTTAATCACGTACTCGAATACATGATCAGGGAATTGTTCCGGGGCATCAAGCAACCGCCGGAGGAGCTGACATGACCTACGGTGTTGATAGGGCAGAAGTCTGCGTACAGCGTCGATTCGGAACGTCTGGTGGAAAAAGCGCCTGTGGAGTCGCCATCTATCGCCATAAGGCAGCATTACAGAATTAAAGCCTACTCCACATCTTGGATAACGGATCAGATTGGCAATATGATACCAGAACGATAACTGACAAATCGTTGGTGATGAGGTAGGGACGGTCTGAATAGTTCATCGATCGTTTCTCGAGCAAGTCCTTTGCAATCTTTTCTGAATTGATGACGATGATATCATTTCCCAGGAGTCGTGCATAAACGAGGTCACCTACAAATATCTACATGAGTGGACAACGTAAGGTTGAGCATGCGTTAGCCTACCGTATGTTTTTGCCCAGTCTCTGTAGGTCAACCATGGTGCACTTGCATTGATTCCGATGACATTTCCGATCCACGGTAATCCAGGAGGACCGGGGGGCAATGGGAAAGAAGATCGACACTTCGAGCTTTTATGAAATCGCTGTCCGATACAAAGAACTGCGACCCAACCAAAGGTCAAGGCACATGCGGCGGTCGCCCAGGTAGACATTTGCTGCGGGGTATGATAACAAGAGTAGACTTGTCATAGTGGGCGTGGATCACATTCTTGTATGGATTGCTTCACATAACGACGTGAGAAGTCGAGTGCACAGGTCTCACTCTAGTTCACGTCTTAGGGCGTGGCTAGTGACGTCTCAGATGTATGACGTTACTGGTTGATATGGTATTCAATTATCTGATGCAACTTGAATCCATTGAGAATGCATGTCTCAGTGCCACTCACGTTACAGCCCCAGGGTGGCCTGTACGTTATTTAGTAACTTAGCTGGGAAGGCGTGTTGATGTAGACATGAGGCTATATGAGGGTGGGTCCGATTCTCTCCGATTCCCGGGACGCTGCATGATATTTCGAGGTCTTGATCGTTGCGGTACTAATTAGTAGACTGCAGGAGGTCAGTGCCGAACCACACCACGACACGTGGAGAATGTTACTGCGCTTCTTTTCGGCGTACCTGAGAGCTCCCTTTAGTAACTCGGGAGCACATCAAAATGCCTGATGCGGCCCGTTAAGCTCTTCCACTCGGTGTACTCATCAACAAAGATCTCTAGCCTGGTGTGTCTTGAGGCGCTGGAGGTGAGACATTGATCTAAACCCACCTTGTATACCTTTCAAAGGTCTTCCGAAAATATGGTCTATTTTCGTTTCTTGCCGTAGAAGTTGTTGTGCGGATCAGCGGTCTGGATTGCTCATAGTCCGGGGGTCTTCAAGAGTCAACAACACTGAGGCCACGTAGTAATTGGTCGAATGACAGAAACTTTTGTGTTCAAGCTATCGTGTGAAAGGCAGCCTTGCCTAGTGTGAGTGTAATATGAGTCCGACCTCGCGGCAGAGTCACCACTGGTTTCCTTTGAACGAATCATACTGTTCACGGTTGTCGCCTTTCTCTTCCAGCTATCAAATCATTTTGTGATACTTGTCGACACCATCATAAGTGGCAGTAAGGTGTGCACTTTTCCAATGATCATATGCTTGGTGGTTGATCTATCCACTGTGGGAAGTAAAATCACTTTTAATCAGTGATGCCTTCACTGATCGCTGAAAATATAGTGAAATGGTCACTGATTCGATGTCCACTTTTGTTCAGTGACATGATTTGTCACTGT
>JBBPSD010000194.1:0-40805 GCA_038093415.1 Xerocomellus chrysenteron | reverse complement strand
CCTACGTAGGTCCGCATTTGGGCTTGTGCACGCTCGAATGATTGTATTGCACCTTCGTAGTCACTGCGCTCCATGTGCGAGTTTCCAAGCAGAAAATACATATGTGCCTGTCGGAAATGTCAGTGGTGATATTTGCCGCGTGGTAGAGCGTGTGCACGTACCTGAACCACATAGCAAATTGAGTTGAAGGGGATCGTAGTGATGAGGTCGTCTACGCGTGATATCGCATCGTGGTGCTCTCCGGCCATAAACACGATAATAGCCTAAGGGATATGAACAGCTGAGGGAAGACCAAATTGGAACAATACAGACCTTGACCAGAAGGAGAAAGGAAACGTGAGATAAATGGAAGCGTTCGAATGCGATGTCACAGGCGCGATAGCCGTTGTGCCTTTCCCTGTTCCCGACAAGGGCCACACTCTTTGCGATGAAGCCAATGACGGATGGCTGAACATTGATGGCCTGGTGTAAATTGACATCAGCGTCAGAGTATATAAGAACGTAGGAACAGAGGAACAAGCACCTCTTCAGCATCGACGAGGGCTGCGTCCCATTGTCGCAAATGAGCTCGGACGAGAGCCTGACTAGCGAGTACATCATGGGTTGGATTCCGAGACTCGGAGATCGCTGCGGTCAATAACGCGTCCGCATTCTCGAGCTGATCGTATCAGGAATATAATCCCGATAGCGCAGGAACACAAAGGGATGAGTGTCTAGTGGGAGACTCACGTAGACAGGTTCTTGTGGATGGTGACAAAGATATTGAAGTGGTTCAAGAGTAAGCTGAGAGGCTTAGGAGTGAACCAGTGAGAGAAAGAACAAGATAGTTCGATAGAGAGATAGGCTGTAAGGCCCATCTTATATAGTATCTAGTACTATTTGTACATATTGATACTGAACTCTAATATCATAACTGTATAGTATGATAAGAGATAAGAGGTAAATCAGCCATTGGCTGATGAGAGTATGATGTCATGATAAGAGATAAGAATGACATCATAAGTCTAGACCAAAAGATAAGAGATAGCTTATCTTGATAAGGTGAGTAATATGAATAGCGTAAAGATAAGGTCATAGACCGTTCTAGAATCTGGTATCAGGATAAGAATATTTGAATAAGAAATACCAGGATTCTCAACACTCAGGCTGGTAACACGAATGATAATGATGGGTTTGCACGTGCCTACCGTGATCGCTGATTGTGTCGTCTGCCACTCCCTGAATTATTGTATAATCCAGCAGCAAAACCCTTGCCTACTTACGGGGGCATAGTTTGTTGTAAGGATGGTTATGGGCCACATCGCTAATGGTGCAGGCAAAGAAACCATGATCTCAGGAATGCACAACCTGACGGCGATGCCCTTTCTTGCTCACAACAGTATACTCTGACGTGATGATACTTATGGGCCATATTGCTAATTGTGCAGATGAAGGAGCTTCGATCTCAGGATTGTACAACTGAACAGTGAAGCCCTGTCTTGTTCACAATGGTATTCTGTAATGTGGTGGTGTTGGTGTGCTGCATCGCTAATCGCGCAGCTTAAAAAACTTTGGTCTCAGGATTGTACAACCGGATGGTGACACCGATCCTTTCCTCCAAGTACGTACTTCAATATAATGTTAGTAGTTGGCTATGATGGACTACAGGAAAAAACTGGGTAATGGCTATCATTCAGTGTAAAGAATTCTGCAGTGACCAAAATTGTCTACTACATCACTCTACATACATCTGGTACAGTGAACCTAGACTTACAATCACTTAAGGTCAAAGTGAGTGTGGGTGATGTCCATCTGGCTGACAAAGATTGCATAACAAGAGAAGAAAGAAATTTCTGGCACAACAGCAGGCACATGATACAAAGGGACCATGGAACCTACCATCATAAGTGCATCATAAGCAACTAGACAGATTACACAGTTCAAATACCTTAGAAGGGGTTTATCATAATTTTGCACTTTTCCTGACGTGCAGACATGTCACTCAATCAGATTGCCCTCGCCATCGACATGCGGGTTTATACCGGCAGATTGTCTCCACCGGAATCTCCGGCGAGCCCCGGATTGACCTTGCCACTCAAATTTTGCATTGATGTCCTGGACTCTATTATCGAAGCAAAATCTGTGCCGGCCGTCGCCGCTTTCTTCGCTGGTTATCGCGCCTTGCTCCGGTATTTCCTTTTGTGCTTTGGATTGCCAGTTCGTGTTAGAACCCCTAGACAAAAGGGATGTAGAGGAATACACGAACTGTTGGGATGATGTCTCTAGACAAGACCAATGAGGCTGTCGGCTAGCGGACCGCTTTTCCGCGTCTGGTGATCCGAGTCACGTCACTTGAATCAGGGCTGACTGACCACTGCACTGCGCAGTGCGACTTTTTCGCATCACAAATAGCTGCGGTTCTCATCTGGGCTGATTTTTGAACGGTTTGACGTCCATGGAGAACCGGGAACGCGCAGCTGCGTCTCAGACCGTGTCAGACGCCTGGACAGTGTCATAAGAACGAGTCTGACTTCAAGTTGTGGAGGTCATCGATCTCGATTCTTGTACGAAATGTGTTTCTTGAGGTCACTAGTACCTAAGAGTTAGAGTATCGTATATTTTATATTCAAACGACAGTGTTTGCGATATCTCAGCTTCGTATCGATCATGTGTCTCCCGCCGAGCACACATTGAAATCAGAAATGATATGTTCACCATCAGTCCCTGGTAGTTAGACCAGGGAGTCGAGGGAAGATAGCCGTGCCTTCTTCTAGTCCACCGCGGAATTCTTCTCTGACCGTGGAGGTTTTGTACTTGTTACCCTTCTGTCTCTCTTGACGCTGCATCGCAACTTTCAGAGCGAAACCGACCAAGCAACGTTCCCTATAACCACAACGCCGCCGCGTCCATACACCACACGAATCACACCCGACCCAAAAGTTCAAGCAATCCCCAACCTCGCATGTCACACCTCGTGAAATACCCTTCTGAATCCTACACGCGAATGAGCACACACACGTCCAGCCCGACGACGACGACGCACCATCCAAATCCCGACGATCACACATAGAAGCTAAATCGGCCCGCTGTAAATGCAAACACGTCGTCTTCAAGCTCTCCCAGAGCGTCGACGATGTCACCCCGCGCGAATCGTTCATGCCCGTCCCGTCTTCGACCCCATCGCTGTCCTGTAACACGAGCGCGTCCAGGATATGGGATGCCGCTTCGTCATAGCGCTACGACACAGCAAGCCACGTTAGAATAAAATTCAGCGTCTGGGAAAAAAAAAAAGACGGCGTGCGCGTGCATTGGACTCACCCGGAGATTAATACAGGATATGCCCAGATTAAATCTGCGGTGAGGCAAGTCGAAGGTGAGTGGGGGAAAGACGAAAGCTCATGGAAAACGCACCTCGCGCGGATATAGGTGGGATTCAGGTCGAGCGCTCGATGATAATATTCGAGGGCATTGGCAGCCTGGCCATTGTTGGCCATGGTGGCCCCAACACGGTTATACAGCAACGAATCCTAACATGATCCGACCAACGTCAAAAATAAAACACACGAGCGTCGTGGTAAAACGTACGTCCGGTCGAATGGCCAACGCCGTGAGAAAACAGTCCACCGCTTTGGCATAATCCTGGAGGAACGTTTACAGTTAGCGAGAGAGAAAAAAAAAGAGTGATGACCAGAAGTGACTTTTTTAAAATTAAAAATTTTAGACGCACCTCCGTCGTATTCAACAACACCGCCAACGCAATCTGCACGTCCGCGTCTACACCGCCCTGTTTCTGATCCGTACTCCTCGCCATTCGAATGAGGACGTCGATCAACCCTGCGAAATCGCCGCGCGTGTCCGTGGCCAACCTCGTGCCTGATACAACCGTCTCGTATTTCGGATTCCGTAACACCCATTCACGAATCGCGTCGTACGCTCCCAACCGGTAGTTATCGTTGGTATACGACACCGAGAGCGCCAGCCACGTCGGGAGATGGGTCGGATCGAGATCGATGGCACGCTGAAGCGCATGGATGGCTTTTGCCTCGCGCTCGTTTTCTTGTTGTTTCACGCCAAGCTCGAACCATGCGGCTGCGTTGGTCGGATCTCGTTGCACAGTAGCTTCTAGCTCCAGAACGCTCTGCAGAAAAAAGACATATTAACGTTGCTGTTCACCCCCTTTGCCCTAAATTTCATTCGTGTGGTGCCATTCTCCGCTCTCCACAGAAATGAAATCAGTGGTGTGTGTACGTACCTCGTATATCCGTTGTGAATGTGACATGTGCAAAGCATGATGCCGCGATCTGGGCGAGTTCCCGAGGAGATATGGATTGTTCGTCTGGAACTGGTAGTTCGCGACTGGCTTGACGCCCGCCGTCGTCGCCTCAAACGCATCCCAAACGCGTTGCATCTCATGCCACGCATCGCCCTCTTGGACAGCGGATACCGTGTGCGCAGGCGGGCCCGTGTAATGCGCGTTCCAGAACTCGGTAAAATCAACATTTTCCTGACGGAAATACGCCTCGTGGGGGTCCTTCGCTTGTTGCAGGTACGCCGCATTCAATTCCTCTGAACCCTGATACGATGGAAGGACTTGTGATTGTGACGACGACGAGGATAGACCGGTCACGTCGTGTGTCATCACGGCACGTCCTTTGCCCTTCAGGTCCACAGCCGTGCCTGTCGCGGCGTCTTTTAACACGATGTTGTCCTCCTCGACAATCACCTCGCCGTCCCGCAGTTGACGCATTAGTTGCATGAACTCGCTTTTCTGGAATTTGGGGTTCTGTTCGTGTTTCACAGAGTCTATCACCTGAGCCGCAAGCCGGGCCATTTCGTCAGCAGGCACCGCACCCTTCATATCATGCTGCTGTTGTTGTTGTTCCGGCCGAGCCTCAGAGACCACGGGCACGGAGGCATTCAACAAGGATTCTTGCGACTGGAACTCCTTGTCCCAGGACGTCTCTGCCCAACGACCAGCAAATCAAGTTTGTCCGACACATGTCAACAGGAGACTCACGGTCGCTCTGTACGACGTGTCGTTGCACAGGAACAGCCATCGCACTCGGACCCGTCATGCCGGCCATCGGAGCCATCCCATAACCCGCATACACCGGCCTCCACGGAACTGCACCGCCTGTGAGGAGCCGCCAAAAAAAACACGACGGAGACAAATTAAAGAAAAAGAACACGTCAGAGAAAGCACGCTGCGACAGCACAAGCACACGGACGCACTCTGCACCCGGTCCTGCTGCTCCACCCGCGTCCCCGAGAGAGCCTGCACCTGCGCGTGTCCCTGTGTCTGACCCTGCGCATGAGCCTGGGACGGCGTATGCGTCTGGGGCGTCGCCGGCTGACGTGCCAGGAAATCAGCAGCCCACGCCGCACCTGCCGCACCGCCGATCTGCGCACGTTGCACGGGCGCAGCAGGCAAGGCGTCTCGCAACCCAGCAACGTCGAACGGCTGCGCCGGCATCGACATCGACATGGGTACCTGTGACACATGTGGGGCCGGAGCCTGTCCAGCACCAAAGAACCGTGCCGCCTCTTGCTGCAACTCCGGCGTTGGAGCATGCTGGGATCGGAAATATACCTGACGAACATGAGCACGAAGTTACAACGCATGCGTCATTCAGTCAGCATCGCCGCATATACGGAAAAAAAGCATCGATAGGCATAGGATGGAGCCACGAACGGATGGAAGCACAAAACGGAACGGGAAACGGAACATGGGGAACCGGGTCAACGAAATGGAACGACATACCTCGCCCGACAAAGGTCTCCGGGAACGAGACGGCCCCGCAATGTCCTGCGCAAACGCATCGCATGAGCACACCGCTCCTACACTTGCATCCGGTAACCCGGGCCGCTCGTAGACCCACCTGCTGCGCACCCCGATCCTGATCAAACCGCTTCGAAAGACTCTGCAACGGATTCGAAGGCCCGCATTCGGCTCCTCCACCCACAAGCATCGAGAGCGACATCGTATCTGTGCGAATGATGGTGACGGTGTGCGTGATTCGGATTCAGAACGATTTCAAATGAGACCGCAACGACCGCGATGTTGGAAGCGATATCGACAATAAACACACACGATCCGTGTCAAGACGGAACGTATGGAAGGTAAAGAAGAAAGAAAATTCGAGTACGGTGTACTTTATGCACACGACGCAGCTTCTGGCCTTGCCGAGTCCCGACACTCGGCGACCCGGCAACAAAACTTTTTCTCACGTGTTTCTTCACACGATCCCAGTAGACAGAAAACACACGCTGTTTGTACAATTATATGAGGCGGTGTTAATCTATACCAGACCCATAAGAATTTCTGGCCCCATCCAAAAACAAAACAGGACGCCCTTCGAATGGATACAACGTGCGTCCAAAAGAAAAACAAAATAAAAACAAAGATTGTTACAAGAGAAAAAAAGTAACAGTGTTACATCCTCCCACAGAAAAATTATTCGACAAAGAAAAAAGAGAGGAAAACAAAACGGTGGGGTCAAAAGAAGCAGTCAAAAAGAAACGTGCATGGAGAAACGCCAAAGTCTAAAGCGTCCCGTTCGTCCATCAGGTACGTCATGAGTCACACTCGTATCTATGTCATGTCCGCAGAGAGAGCAGAGCATCCACAGTGGCGTACCGTTCAACTTGACGGTGGCGTCTGTATCATCTTGGTGTTACTTGGACCAGAAGGTGATGAAGGTGGATTCGCAGTCGGAAGCCCCTGTAAGGGTGCATGTGATTGCACCCCCACCTGGACCTGACCCTGGACCGGGGCTGGGGCTGGGGCTTGGACCTGAGCCTGTGCTTGCTGTATAGCCTCGACCGCCTGCCTACACTCGGCGCCACCTTCCGAACGCACTGCAACACGTATTGGGGTTAGTTATGATTTTCATAAACCAACGGACGACGCGTGTCCAAATGGCCCACTCACGATGTCGC
The DNA here is from genome assembly GCA_038093415.1 of Xerocomellus chrysenteron. Lineage (NCBI taxonomy): Eukaryota > Fungi > Basidiomycota > Agaricomycetes > Boletales > Boletaceae > Xerocomellus > Xerocomellus chrysenteron. The sequence continues at coordinate 33,887 of JBBPSD010000194.1, read as the reverse complement.
TGTCATATAACACATGAATGAGATGGGGAGCGCCAAAATAGAAGCACTTCATGATGATCACTTACGTTGAGCGCATCCAAACGACTGAACGTTTTTCGACAACCTTGGCAAACGTTGGATTGGGACCGCGTAGCATGCAATGCTTGATGTCGTCTGTGAGACAAGTGATGAGTCCCGAACACGTTATCGCCAACAGATCAGGACACGGAACAATAGCGTATGTCCACGATCGGCGGTTACTCACTTGCAATCATGCTGTCTCGCAAACCCTTTCTTACAATCCGGATACTCGCACACATATGGGCGCTCTTCGGTATGCGATCGTAAATGACCTAGCACCAACATACGCATGAGCCGACGACGATCGCGCGCACCACACGCGCCACGCACCTCGCAGATTGAACCGACGCGTAAACGTACTCCCACAACCCGGCACAGGACAGATGAAATGCGCCTCATTCCGCCTTCGACTCGCACTTGCCGCCTGCGTCGCAGACGTCGTCACCTGCTTCTTCTCTACCTGCAAAATCGGCGGTAGCCTCGGTACTCCACTCGAAGACGGGTAATGCCCCGATGCATCGCCAGGCGGGGCAGACGAGGACGCGAGCGCTTGATTATACAACTCCGCAGCGGTAGGTGTGTAATATGCCGTTTCTTGCTTCACAGCATCGGGGGATGACAGGACGGGCTGCGTCATCTGCGGGAGCGGGGGTTGAGCCGGGGTGGAGGGGATCGGGTAGGGCGATGGGTGGGATGTCTGGCGAAAGGGGGAGTTGCTGTGACTCCGCCGGTAGGCATGACCGGGGGGATAATGGGCATGCTGTTCGGAAGGATCGTTGGGACCAGCGCCGGGGGGGAAGGAGGGCGGCTGGACGTGAGGCTGAGGAGGGGACTGCTGCGGCATGTTGGCAAGCTGGGGAGGGTAGGGAAGATTCTCGGAGTCGTTGTTGTGATGGTTATAGGATTGGAACTCGTGGCTGACAGCAGGGTCGATGGCAGGCTGGCGTTGCTGTGTGTGTGTGATTGGAGTTTGCCACTGGACCCGTGTCTGAGTTGCAGGTTCAAGGACCATAGCTGGGGGTGGGCCCTTTTTATATTTAGGCGAGGGAAAGGGAAAGCTTCTTTTTGATGTGAAATAGAAATAGGACAGGGCTAAGAAAGTTAATGAGTTTCTGTAGAGAACGTCCGACCGGGTCCTTTTTGAGTTGAAAACCGAGGACGCACCTCCTGGCGCCTTTTTGAGAGCGACGGGGTACACAGCCCTGGACAGGGAAGGGACACGGAAGAGAAAGAGAGGCCGGGGCGGACGCGAGGGCTGCTGATCAAGCTCGTGGACGATGTGCCGGTCAGCGTGCTCGACGTTGTAGACGTGGCTGTGTCTCCATTTAGCATGCAGCGCCGCAGCACCGCCCCACCTTCCAAATCGAATTGGCTTGTTCAGCAGCGAATGCGGTGTTCGGTGTTCCTCCGGTGACCATTCCCATGAGCTCCCGCCGACGCTCCCACGTCACCACGCTTTCCCCGAGAGACCTTTCTCATGTTATCCCATCACGCCACAGTGTAGGCTACGTAACGTACACCACAATGACACCTACTAGTAGTAGTACTAGCTACTTCCCGGTCCATCAAAGATGTGTGCATCCAGCAACCTCCGTCGTCGCATCAGCTCCGTCTCTGTAATTCGTTGCCCCGTCTTGCCATTGCCTGCCCGTGGCGTACTTGTCGCACTCTCCCGGCCCCGCTGTGCAGCAGCGACGTCACTTTGCTCGCTCAAGAACGACGGCAGCGAATACCCTTGTTTCATGTTTGTCACATCACGCCGCTCATCAGAGCTCCTCCGTGATTGAATCACCGGCGTCCCACTCCCACCACGCTTTCGTGCGATAAACGTGATTCCCGAGTCGTCCGTCTCCGTCTCCGTGCTGGACGCGAACGGACTCGCGTCCACTTTCCCATTGCAATCAGCGTCGCCATTCTCGGTCGACGGGGCGTGCAAGATGGGTCGTTTCGTCGGCGAGCGAGAAGTCTGAGGCGAATTCCGTCTCGTCTCCCTTTTCTTCTTCGTCCCTCGTGCGTCCACGGCTTCAAGAACTTTGCTTGTCCTCTCTTCCTTGCCCGAGTGTCTCACAAACGCATCCTCTATCCAATCCGCGAGATCCTCCACCACAGCCTTGGCCTCGCTCATCAGTGTCATCATCTGTAGGTACCCGTGACTCCAATCAGAAAATAGCACCATCTGGACCCAATCATCCTCCGTTTCGCGGGCAAGTTGATCTCGCTCGGCAACCGTCCTTGCAACCTCGTCTGGAAAATGATCCAAATGGACGTCCGTCATACGCAAGCCCTCGCCAAACTTCGCACTCTTGCCTGCGAGTACGAGGTCAAGCTCCGCTTTACGAGCCCGCTTGGCTTCGCGTACCCGCCCAGCAAAGATGACAGTGTCATCCACAAATGGGTCCTTCTCACCGCATTGCATCAGCAGGGGTGGGAATTGCGCGAGAAGTGGCGGCGGTGTCAGGATGGGAGAGATGAGGTAATCGGTTGCAAAATCAGGGTTTCGATGCGGTCCGATATACAAAATCGCCATGGCACGCATCTGTCCGGTCGAGTGAGCACTCATCCGAATGCGGTGCATCCACCGACTTACCATACTAGGAGAAATAATGCGGTCCTGGAAATATCCAGTGCGGCTCGTCATAGTGAGTCTTGTACCAATGGGTTCACGGTTGTTACCGATGCCTTTGCCGTTATGACTTCCAGGGGCAAGCGTGGTGGCCTTGAGGTTCGCTTGTGTAACAGCCGCTGAGAGTTGCTGCTGTTGCTTCTCAAGCAGCAGTTCGTCCGTGTCCGAGGAGGCATCTTGGTACACAAAACGTACACGCTCCTCAATGGAGCGATCCTCCTCTCTCACAGGCTTCGACTCCCCCTCCTCGCTCTCAGAGTCCGCCCAAGACTCGTGTTCATCGTGCGGCACCTCGAATGATTTCATCGACGATTTGCGCTTCATATCTACGTGATGATGTCGTTTCGAAGGCAGGTCCTCTGACCTTCCGACCAGATCTTGCAATGCATCTTTCCAGCTCTTGTGCCTCTTCAGACGTTTTGTTCGCACGCGGTGGTCTCCCACCATGCTCAACGGGCTAACGTGCTGCAGGTGATTCTTCTGCAATGCCAATTCGCGCATACCAGGAAGATCCCCCGTGGATTGTTCGGTTCGCAGGACTTGAAGATTATCTGGCGACATCCAAGAAGTAAAGTTGAAGTCCAGCGCGGCATAATTGAGCACGAGGGACAGCGGCGCAGGTAGCCTGACCTCTCCTGCGGGGAGAACAGCATTGTATTGCAAAATCTTGACCATGACACCCACGACAAGCATAGCGCCACTGTTGAACGTAGTGCACGTGTATGAGCGGCATGTTAACAGAGCTGTGCAAGACTGAAAGGAAGACTTACGCCGAGTCCCCAGACATGATCACGTTTAGTTTCTTGCCAGACATGCCGATACATCTTCCGGACGTTTCCGCGAGAAGCCGGTAAAGGTCAAAACACTCGTCCATTGCGAACGGGAACGGATCTGAAGAAGAGAATGAATGGTTAAGCGTCTTGTGAGAACAGAAAGTGAATGATTACATTCGGGAGCCTTTCCGTAGTCAACGGCGAGCACAGGTTTACCTGTCCTAAGGGCCCAGGTGCGCAGTCGTTCATCGTGATGGTCCGGTGACATCGCCACAAACCCGCCACCAGGGAAATCGAGGATGAGATCTGTGGTATTATGAAGCTGAGGCGCAGGTGGCGCAAAGTAAATGTGGACTGTGATTGGACGATCATATGCTGAAGTAGAAGGACGCGGCAGAAGGATCTTTCGGTGAATTGACATGCTTGGATTTTGCGCTATTAATCGAAGCTGACAAAATGAATCAGTATCGAGTGAGGAGTTCCTCAGACGGGCGAAATGCATTACATATGGATTAGTTGTCTTCTCCCATGTAATTCGGAGCATTTCAATGGTGGGCACAGCCCTAAATCGCCGGAGCTGGACATATACATATGAGCCGAGTGATTGTAGAAATAAAGGGTAGTGCGGACCTTTTCGTCAGCCTCGTTGGCGTAAATTATGTAGTAGATCGAGAATAATATAGAGCAGATATCCTTGAGCCATTTCGGGCGAATAGACATGGCAGTCGCGAAACCGGCATCTAGGCCGGTCGCTATCCAAGTGGCACGGTAATATGAGGGTGAATACTAAGCGGTGATGAGGAAGCGTGACACGACGAGCCGGGTGGATGAACTCACGAGTTGAGCCAACGGCTCAGGGGCTGAGAAGGAGGGAAGAGGGTGTTCATTCCCGATTACGAAAGAGAAGGGTGGAGCTTACAACCAAGGCCCACGATCTTATCGAGATTTTTGAGCGCATACACGGTGGTGAGGGTGCTGACGATGATTTGCCATGGGGAGAAGCGTTCTGTCACACGAGTTAGGGGTAGGAGTGAAACGATGCCGGATGTAAGGACGTACGTAGTTTCCTGTTCAATAGTCTCAGCCACAAGAAGCGTGGTGCACCGGGATTCCCGTGGGCGAGTCTCCAGATCCAGAAGATGATGACGAGAAAGACCTAGTGCTGGATGAGCCTGAGCAGGTGTGGGTTGAGGGAAGAGACATACCTGAGTGCGTTTCCAGGAGGGACTTGGACGGCCCAGGAGATGGTCAATCATGATCTGCAGTGGGGAGGGGTGTGGAGAGCATTGTTGTTATTATAAGGCATCGCGGACATTGACTTTGCATGTGATTTCGATATCACTCATTAGGGTAGTACCCTGCCTCGATGACCCAAATTAGAATTCACCCTATACCTTCATTAGCATACCATTCATCACACATTCTCTAAACAGTACTGTAAGATGGCATCAGTAATTGAGAACTCAAGCCATCATTAGCCCACACAACCGCGGCCATGTGGCGCTGAGTAGGAAAGAGGCAACTCATGTTTGTTCAACTGGGGGGCCATGATGTCATTGCCGCATGGAGTCCGATCACTCATGAGCGTACCACTAGGACATTAGGGTCATGATTGCATGGATAGTGTGAACAAGGAATGATTCAACACAATTTGTTCGTCAATTGATAGGAAACAATTGGCGATCACTGAAAGCACCGTCTCAGACTCCGATAATCGGTTTTCCTACTCCGTACTCGGCCGATTCGTCTAGTCTCTTATCCAAACCATGGACGCACTCAGATCCATCCGAACGCTCGACCAGGACAAGATTGACATCGTCAACCAGCTCCTGCTCCCACACACCATCGAGTATGTGCAGATTCAAACCATAGAGCATGCCCACGACGCCATCAAGTCGATGAAGGTCCCTCTGCCTATCTTTCATCGCCTGTTCCACTCACCAGCGTATAGATTCGTGGTGCACCCGCCATAGGAGCCCTCGCATCGCTCTCGATCGCGACGACCCTCTCAAGCGCCGTCAAGGCGACGCCCCGCCCCGAATATCTAGCTTCCCCATCCACGCTCGAGGCTTATATCACCCCGCAGCTCGATTATCTCTTCACCGCCAGGCCCACCGCCGTTAACCTCGGCGCATCCACTCGTCGTCTCGCCAAGTTCCTCTCCCAGGCCGTCACCGCACACCAACAACAGCCCGAGCCACGGACGCCAGACGCGGATGCAGCGCTCGCGCTCGCGAATGACCTCATCGCAGAGGCAAAGCTGATCGGAGGCGAGGACAAGGCCCAAAACATTGCCATGTCCAAGTTGGGTGGCGATTGGCTGCATAAGCGCATCGGAGGGTCGGGAAAGTACTTGAACGTTCTCACAGTGTGCAACACTGGTTCGCTCGCAACATCGGTGATTTTCGACGTTGTGCTATTACATCGCTTGTTGACTTTACTTGATCGGCAGGGTTACGGGACAGCGTTGGGATTTATTACGTATCTACACGAACAGGGACTTCTCGAGAGGGCATATTATACCCAAACAGCCCCATATCACCAAGGATCTCGGTGACTATCCACCCATACAATCCCCCCAATTAATACATTCACACATGCAGACTGACTTCCCTGGAGCTCCACACGCTCGACATCCCCTCTACCATGATCTGCGATACAATGGTTGGCTCCCTCTTCCAACACAAGCTAATTCACGCCGTTCGTACGTCCCCATTCATCTAGACATGCCCCGTAAAGCAGCATAAATAATACCGCATGTTCGTGCACTTGCTAAAGTTGTCGGCGCCGATCGCGTCGCAAGGAACGGTGATACCGCTAACAAGGTAAACCTCCCACATCTCCTCCCGCGAATCCCTCACTCATTCCCTTTATCTCATCCATCTCGATCACCATCGATGCTAGATTGGGACGTACAACGCCGCTGTATTGGCGGCGAGACACAAGATTGCGTTCATCGTCGTCGCACCCACGAGTACCGTCGATCTCGCCGTTGCTGACGGATCAGGGTGAGCCCTACGGGATGCCGTCCCGCCAGCCAGCCTAACTCCCTGTACACAGCATCCCGATCGAACACCGAGCGCCCCTTGAAGCCTGTCTTGTCCGCGGTGCCCTCCACCCCCCCGCCTACGACGCTTCTGGTAACAAAGTCCAGGCCCAAGTGCTCATTACGCCCAGCGCGGTCGGAGAGACCGAAGGTGGGGTATACAACCCTAGTTTCGACGTCACCCCCGCGGAGTTGATTACAGCGATCGTGACGGAAAAGTACGTCGCTGTGAAACGGGAGGGCGAGGCGAGCTTTGACCTCGCGAGGGAGGCGAAGGACGCGGAATAAAAGATGGGGGGGATTTGAAAAGCCGTGCCTGATGTATTGCGTATTGAGAGTGCTGAGATACCGGACATCGAGGAAAGTAGACCCGTGAAATATTGCATGTATGTAAAACGAAATATATCTGTTATCGTCACAGAACCGGGACAGGTCCACCTCAACAACCCTAAGTGGACCGACACGATGTGCCGGATCAGGCTCTGCTGCTGAAGGGGTCGCGAACGGCAGTGCCGCCATAAACATGCAATCCTTTCTTTGCTGTCCCCACCACCGCCGAGTGCGTGCTCGTTGCGCAGGTGTGCGGACACGAGCTTGGGGTCCGCGGGGAGGATTGCACCACAGTCGTGACCATGTTCGGTCACACATTGACAGGTGATCTCAGCCGCAGGAAGACCGATCGCCTCAGGATCATTCGTCGCTGCAACACCCGGACCCACATCCTTGGGCGAGACTCGGGCTCGGGCTCGCTGTGGGGTTCTCGCCCCTGTTCGACCCTGAGCCCCCGGCGACCCCGAGCCACTCCCGATCCGGGGACGTCCCCGAGAACGAGAGCCCTTGGGTGTCTCACAAGGTCGAGGTACATGCTCCGACGCTTTGCCAGTGCCCGTTCCAGTGTGTGATGTTGGAGACGGGTTAGTGGTTGGGAGGCGTCGTAGGATTCGCCGAGGGGATGGTGCCTGTGTCCGTATGTGTTCGCGGTCTGCCATGTCCACCGGTTTCCGACCCGGTCGCACCGACACGTCACAATCCAAATGTTCCACAAAACGCGTACGCCCTCCCCGAGGCCCGCGAGCAATAGATTGATCCCACGGTGTCAACGCCATCCGCGTCTCCCAAATCCGTGGCCAGGCAAGAACGACGCCTCACCCCGAAAGCGGCGTATCGACACCATACGTGGGGAGCGCACGCGCATCGTCGCGAAGTCCGAGAGACACATCATGATGTCCGGCGTGTGCAACGATGGTGCGTCGATGGTGGTGTCCCCTAGGATGTCCGAGTCGGGTTCTGTCAGCGGCCCTGTGGGATTCGAATGGGCGAGAACGGGGATAGACGGAAAGAAGCGCGGGTGGGTGTGTGGATGCGGAACGCATCAAGGCTGCCGAGGGCACGTGGCGGTGTCCGTGACCTTACCTTGAGAGGCACGTATGACAATTTAGAAAGGAACTTGGGCAGGAAAAAGGGCACGTAAAATGTGAGGCATGGAGGGGAGAAACGAGATCCGAGCCTGAAGGAGATCTTGACTGAGGGCCACGGTAGACGCGGAACGGTGCCGCGGTTCTTGTGCTGTTCAGTTTCCTCTGGGTGTGGAGGAAGATTACGAGATGTTAAGGTTGATGTCGCAGAGAACGACAGATTGGGAGTCTAAGGAGCTTCTGGAGTAACGGCAGAGAGGTGGACAGGTTGGGTGGATGGGAAACGCGATGGTTGGAAATACGAGAAAGGTCTGGATTGGGACGTGAACTGAAAATCCGTCCATGGTTGAATATTGGATGTTGCTGCAGTGCTGGCTCAAGTCCTTCGAGTTCAGACGCTTTGCAACCCAGAGGAAAGCGTTTAGACTCGAAGGACTTAAGCCAGGGTACCGCCGGTGCCGCCGAGATTTACATCCGCCGCTCCACTATCACATTTCTGTTCAATGCGAGTGATAAACGTCTTGTAGGGCCTGCTCCCCGCAAGCTGCTTTCCAGAGAGACCGCTGTCATTGAGGGGAAATGGGTAGGTTTAATTACCTTGCTTGCGAGGAACGCCACTGTCGTCGTTCGTACATAGGCCCAAATATACCAACACGGACAAACAGAGCATTTTGTTGGAATTCCCTTGCGTTGTCGAGGCTCACTGAGGCTCTCTGTAATCATTTCCGCCGACTCCAAGTCGGCCTTTCCGAGTTGACAAGGAAGGTTGTTCACACGTATGTTGTTTAGTGATGATATCCGTATGAATGATGAATGGCTACTGCGCTCATGACATCCGTCTCGCTCAGGCTGGTTGGACAAAACCTGTCAGACGATCAGCGCCCAAGATAAAGAGATAGCGTGCTTAAGTTGTCCCTTGTGGGTCATCCATCGGGGGCGTACTATGGTGAGGTCGAATTTAGTCCTGTGTTCCCGCTCATTGCTTGTCATATAACTGTTTCCAGCGGGGCTGCTTGTCTAATGAATGGCTCTGAAGCGCCGGGCGTCAGTGACACCGTTATGTCACTTAAAGGAATGTTATGTTTTCGCATTGCTGCCCGCACGTCAGATGACGCACGCTGTGCGCGAAGCTGTGGACAATGTGCACCACCACAGTCCGCAGGAACCAGACAGGTATGCTTAAATACGCTTAATATTGATTGGACTGGAATTCCAGGTTTACCTTGTCCCTTTACGGAACCGCCTTGATTCGCCTACCCAACGTCGAAGACTATCATCAAAATCACCCTCCACCGCATTGCGCTTTTGGCCGAAACAACTCGGTCGAGCTGTCCTGATGGACAATCTCTCAGATCTCCTCTATTCCTGGTTTGAGCTGCAGGGTGTAATATATGACCTCGACGAGGCACTTACTCTCTAACGCAATGCATTGGAAATTCGCCCGCAGCAGCATCCTCATCGAGCCTTTCCACTGAGCAACGTCGCACTTTACCTCCATACCCGTTTCAAGCAGCTCGGAACGCCGTCCGATCTCGGTAAAGCGCTTGCCCTCGAACTCAATGCATGGACACTTTGCCGGCACCTTGATCGAGCGGTTTCATTGGGTAACCTCGCGGGTTTTCCCTATTCCCGCTCCCCTCAGCTCTGAACACTCTGACCTAGATGAGGCGCTTGCCCTCGGACGAAATACATTGGAATATCGCCCGCAGGGTCATCCTGATCGCGCCCGTTCACTGGGCAGCGTTGCGAGTTACCTCCACGCTCGATCCAAACACCCAACCTATGCATGACATCAGTGACCTCCAGGAATCATTCAATCTATATTCCCAGATCTCACGCGCTCAGACAATACATTTAGCTGATCTCGAATATAGCTGGATCCAGGTAGCCGAAGGGTGCGAACACAGTACGACAGTTTTACCGTACCAAGTGTATTTGGGCGTCAGTGTTCACCATCTTGCTACCCTATCATCCTGCCTGAGCACCTTGCACTACTCAAACAACTCACGACCTCGACAACGCCAATGCGTTTTCAGCCTGTATTCGCTATGGCAGTCCTGCCAATTCAGTCGGGGTTCTCGAACGAGGTCATGGTGTCCTCTGGAGCCAGTTATTCCGTTTGCGTCTTCCCCTTGATGAAGTGATAGCCTCCACGGGGAAGAAATCAGGCACGTCCATGCTAGTACTACCCATCTTAATACCCATGAAAGCCTCTCAAGTTTCGCCGAAATGAATACCGTCTCACTGTTATTACTTAGCCCCCACCTGACTCGGACTGGACCTCTTTGCCCTGCTTTATACATACAACATCACCACACTAGTTACTATCACGATGACTAGTATTGCCATGATCGTTTTCAAACGCTGGCACGCTGCCAGCAGGCCTCGCCAGGACTCCTACTAATTGCGTTGCATTACACTGTTATGGTCGGGATCGTCGGGGTTCCGACCCTTTGATACATCAACTCCCTTATAACCCATAACCCTTCCGGCGGCGCTGGCGGCCAATCCGTCAATCCGTTTGGGTGTGTCTTACAAAGACTAGGTAGAAGAGAGGTAATATTACAAACTACCCACTGAGGGTCTCGAGTGATTTTTAGTCTTTCGTGTCCTAGAGGTCTCCGAAGGGTGTGCATCTCCAAACTGCCTGCATAGCTCACTTTACCACCTCGAGTACCTACACCAGTACTGTAGTCCAACAGTCCTGAATAAGAAAGGGTCCAGGTTCTACTCATCACGCAGCTGAGTCTGATGAAGATTCTCGAACAGGGTAGGATGACAAATTCGGAGCCCTTGAATCCTGTACATATGGCCCAGAGAATCGTGATCGACTACAAACAACATACAACAGTGGACTTCAAAGAAATATAGGCAGCATACGCATTGGAAAGAGTCTGCATGCAAGGAAAAAAAGAATCGACGAGGAATATCAACAGTACTACGTTGGAACCCCCTTGTGTTGCACGTTGATGATTCAAGCAACTTGAACGGTTAAGCTTGCGTTGTCGAATCCCATTGCAGGGATTTCATAAAGCTACAAGCGCACTATTAGAAAACCACCCATGGCAGCCCAGAGGCATGTAGAAACTCACCCCCACGAGGTAGAAATCGGCGGCTGCGAGGTTAGCTTGTCCGGCAGGAGTGGACGCAGGGATAGTGACAGTATAGTCCTGGGAGGGGCCGCCTGCATAGGAACCCGTGTACAAGATGGTGCCAATGCCTTGATCTGCAGTCGTGCATTGGATGCCACTACCTTCTGGGCATGACTGAAGACCGATAGCGATGCTTATCGTTTCAACGTTCTGAATAAATCCCTAAGACAAATAACGGGTCAGATTACAAAAAAAAAGCACGGAGACAGTGCATACATTTTCCTTGATTGTAACTGTAACGCTGGAGCCGGGAGTTATCGTGGTACCAGCGGATGGTGAAAGGATGGTGATGCCCTGTGCAAGCGCTGAAGACGCGAAGAGCGCAATAGTAGCAGTGGCACATTTGATGAGTTGCATATTTGGAGAACTGAGGTACTTTAGTCCGGGGGATCAGAGAGAAATTCACCTGTGCTTTATAGATTCGGGAATACAGCCTGTTCGCTTTAGCAACAATTCTTTGGACCCGAATAATAGCTGGATTGCGTTAGACGGAAATCGGCTGACGACCGACAATGTGCTCTGGAATACACAATTGATTGCCGGATGTGACAACGAGGTTCTAGTGCGAACCATCGTGGAGGAATGATGGTGTGAGTAGCAAGTACTAACCGCATCAGTGACGAAAAAGGAAATCGTGGATCTTACCCGGGCCGCCGCCGTGAGTCGGGGACTCTATGCACCTTCTGATTGCGAAGAACGATGCGGGAACGTGCAGACATCGGTACCCACGAACGATAGAGAAGTAGCATCTCCGCATCGTCGCAGGCAAACCCTCGAGCTAGTATGGTTAGTCTGTCGGACTTCCTTAGTCCCGCTGTAGCTCAACCCAAATCCTTTGCGCCCGCATCAGCTTCCAATTGCAGTACACTGATGAACTGAATTATTACGACAGCACATGTGGTCGTATTTATCGTTGATCAAGAATTGAGGTGAGCATTCAATCCTGTCCTTCTCTTCGCTTCCCAACTTACTACACTTTCCGCCTAACGCATTCGGGTGCTAGTGCAAGATGCTCCGATCACACCTCCTGCACACAATAATGCGGTCGTACTTTACCACTTCTGATCAAGGAACGAGGTGTCAATTCTGTCCTTCTCGTCACTCCCTTGTCGGCTTCCGGTTGCGGTACTGAATTATTGCGGCAGCCCATGCGGTCGCTGATCAAGAATTGAGGTAAGCATTCAATCCGGTACCATGGGCATGGTCACAAATGAGTCAACGTTATCCGTGGACGCCGTGGTTTGCTACGATGAAAAACGCATGCAGTGGTGCTGGTTGCAGCTCACACTCGAGTCCACCTGAGTGGCCACCTGCTCGCTCAAGACGATGATCACCAAGAGCAAGATTTGGGGCCTCGAGAGCGATGAACGGATAAGCAGTGAAAAGGAACTGGGCCCGACACCAACCCATTGCTATCCTGAATGTCGAGTTGAGCACCATCATTGGAACGACCTGGCACAAGGAACGTCATACTTGGTCCTAGTGGTCCCAGATGAGATGAGATGTACAAAGCAGGTGCTGTTGGATGAACATGACTCGCCATCTAGACGGCTGTGGTCGGCGAATTGACCAGATATCGCCTCGAGCGCTCTGCAGGTTACCTTCGATACCCCGTAGGCTGTAGTATCAACGTGCAGTGTCGACTTCAACACCAAACCCGGAAGTTCAGAAAACAACAATTCAACATTGCCAACATCACACAACCTTCGCCATCACATACTTACAAAGTCCAACGTCGATGTCGAAAATCCTCAATCAAATTTGGGAATCTTGTCTCATCGCTACTTGTAAAGAGGCGTATTGCAGAGCCATTGGATACTGTAGCAGTGGCATGAGCCAATGACATCGATCCCAACGAATCCGAAATTAAAAACTCACTTCAGTCCATCGCCTTCAAGGGACCAACGACGATGAGAACTGCAGTATAGGTAAACAACGGGTCGCTCACCAGTGATATCAGTATTGGGATACTCGTTCTGATCATACACATGAGGCTGCAGAAACACACTGAAGACGGACTTACACCAGCTAATGTAACAGATACCAAACCTCTTGGGGGGCGTAAACAAGTAGAATCGGTATAAGTCAGCATGACCACCCGGGGCTGTGGGGCGCGAAATGCCGAGTGACGTGAATTCTATTTCCATCAATTTCTCTTGATATTTCTGATGCTATCGACTGTCCTTTCCTTAATGGTACTTTACATCGTCTCGTTGCATGATCCGTTGACGGTATGTAAGTACTCGGCCTGGACTTCATCCCGGAATGGGTGCGGCCCTCGGGTAGGCGCTTCATTCAGGGTCCATGCCACTATGAGCATCTTCTAGTACCCGAATGCGTTAGGGGGAAAGAGTACTTTGGGAAGCGAAGAGAAGGACAGGATTAAATGCTCACCTCAATTCTTGGTCAGCGATAAGATACGACCACATTGGCTGTCGCAATAATTAGCGGGACCAAGAAAGGCCGACAGACTAACCATACTAGCTCGAAGACTTACCTGCGACAATGCGGAGATCTCAAATGAACTACTTCTCTATCGTTCATGGGTACCAATGAGTCTGCACGTTTCCCGCATCGTTCTTCGCAATCAGAAGGTGCTGGCAGGTGGTCGCAGACTCCATAGTCCCCGAGGAGTCAACATGGGACATACACGATTTTCCTTTTCGTCTCAAAAAAATCTTGCGATTGCCATTGCTTGCCGAAGATTGGGAGTAAATGTGCGCTGCGGATGATGCTGTCCAGTGTCAACATGGATAACAGCGAGATTCTGCGAACCATCATGCATGATGCATGGGTCGTGGAAGAATGACGGTGCAACGCAACCATCGAATCTGGACTCAAAAATCATTAGCCTTCTCACGGCGGTTATAAGTGTGTCACGGTGCTAAACACGCACGTCGACACGTCACACTTTCCCGGAGACCACGTCCAGTGACTAATAGTATGTACATCGATTATCGTGCATGTATAGAAGTTGCAGGCCTCGCGCTCCGACCCCAGGAGTCCGGGACGCCAATTTGCCTCTCACAATTTACCAAAAACCTGGAACAGCCAAAACTCAAAAGGGATGGTACATACTATAGAAGATCAGCGGGATTTTCTGGGTGAGTACAGAACGCGAAACATATCCATATCTCAGTCATTTGTTTCACCAAGACCTTGAATTTCAGCCAGTGTCTATTTGTGACTCCGACTCTTGGATGCTGACGTTCGCGTTGGCGTGGACCTCGGGAGGAGGGCTACTTCATTTTCACATTCGAAGATGCAAAAGTCGCTGGCCACGAGATGTACAAGGACTATTTCCCTGTAGCTTACCTGCGATTTAGGGGGTCGCCCACTTGCAAAAATCTGGCAAGCACTACCGCGTCATTTCCTTAGGTTTCTCCGTTGATGATGCCTGCAAGCATACAACGCTTCTCCGGTCGCCGACGCACTCCACCTGCAGGTTTCGCTTTACGACTTCCCAGCTTCAGAAGGGAAAGGTCAAGACGGGTGCAGCTATCACCTGTATCAATGTACCAAATAATCGCGTCTTTTTCTTTCGTACTAATCTAGGATTTCACGCAGAGCAGGTGACGAGGACACAGGCTACCACTGGAGTATAAGTCTCTCGTCCGATCTCTCAATATATCGCAACATTTAGCGTTGGTTCGCCGGTCCTGGAAAAGATCTCAGCCTCTAATAACGTCTTCGAAGCGCACAATGTGACAACCAAAGAACTGGGCATCCCCGTTTGTGCGTGACTCCAACGACCCGTCTGCAAATCCGGGTACCGGTTGCGTACAAACCAGCGACCGTTATAGGCTCATCCTCTCTCTTGGTCTCGGAGCCTATTTTGTACCCCTTCGCCACTACGTGTAACCAATTTCATTCTCATCGACCATGAAGGTCCTCAGTCTGCATCGCATTCAAGGGATATTGATGTACTGACCACACCGCCTTTCGTTTGTAGCATCTTCGTCGAACGTGTTGCTCGAGTCGATCATCCGCTGTCACTTGAATATTGTATGTAGATGCCACTCAGGTCGTCTATGAGACAAACCGTCACTCGCTGAAAAGGATAGACGCTCTGCGTGCGTGTCTCATGGACTTCCTCGTCACTCGTCACTCGTCTCACAATCGTTCCATGCGTTGTCTTCTCTTGCAATTCTAAGCGGACCCGACAGCACAATTAGTACGGCCCAAACAATTAGTGCATCAGCATCTACTGTTATAGTGAACATCCTCATAATGCTTATCATCAGGGACGGCGAAACCCTCGATGGCTAGCCATGTATATGCATTACAACTTCAATGCATTCGTGTGCTTGATCATACTGACAATTCTTCGCGTTCGTTGTTCGCGCTCTGTGCATTTACTAGAGTGCTGCTGGCAAGAGAGACATCGAGGGGAGTAGACTCGCGAAATGAAAGGCCGCATATACTGTATGTACAACAAAAATGCATCGGTCACCGTCTCGAGAATCCACTGCAAGTCAAACGAAAACAAAAAAGGGGATAAAATAATGCATCTCCACTAGACCTTTCTGACCGACGTCCTCGGTGCACAAATCGTCATCCTTCTCTTCAAGACCGGGATCCCAGACCCTTTGACAGGATTCGGGCTCGGGGTGGGGTTATAGCTCCTGCGTGACTCGGAGCGGGGGGGAATCCTCGCCACACCCTGCCAAGCGGCGTCTGATGGACGCCTTTCTGGTGCCGGTGCCAGTGGGTGGGGTCGAACCAAGGCTGGGACTGCGAACGGGGCTGGGGCTGGGGGCTGGAGGTGTCGTCGGTGCAGGAGTTTCGTTCGCGGTGAGTGAGGAGGACGCAGAGGCCGAGGTGGTGAAGAGGGAGTCGTTGGATTCCCCGAGGAGGTTGGTGCTCCTGCTCGTGTCCGTATGTGTACGGTTGTCTTCGTGTTCGTGTACATGCTCGCCATCTTGTGCATGAGCGCTCGACTGGGACACAGACATGCAAGCAGAGGCTGACATCATCGACATCGACATGGAACAAACCAGGTGCTCCAAGAACCGGGTGTCGTGTGAACATGTATTCCCATCCAGATGCTTACAGGCAACAGACCCGTCCAACGGCGTATCGACATCATACTTGAGCAGCGCACGCGCATCGCTGAACGGGGTGTTCTCGCTGCTCGTGACCTCGCCCAGCGCAGGTATACCCGAATCAGAGTTGGTACTTGTTGCGAGCTCCGAGAGACGCATGTCGGGCGTGTGGAACGACGGCGCGTCGATGGCGGTACTTCTTGAGATGTCGGGGGCTGTCAGCGGTCCTCGGATGGAAGGGAATGCTGAGAGACGGAAGGAAGAGCAGGTCGAGTGTCTAGGTCCTGAACGCCTCGGGGCTGTCGGGGACGTGTGACGGTGTCCGTCTCCTTGAGACGCACGTCTGACGTTCTGGAAAAGCAATGCAAAGAAAAACGCGGTAGTGAAAGCCGTAGGGAAGAAGAACGGAATACGAACCTGAAGGAAATATTGGCTTGGGGTTAGGGATTTGTATCCTGTTCTGTTTCTTCTGGGAGTGTGGGGTCGATGGAGGAAGTGCGCGAGACATTTAGACTTATGCTGCCGAGGATTGATTGGCAGGGTAGATTGGTGACGCCATGGTATGGTTGGCGTCTCAGTGGTGGCTTCCCTGGGAGCCCAAGAAAGGCCAGAAATGTAGGATAGATACGTCGTTGAAGTGGATGAAGCAGAAGAACTCACCGGTGGCGCGTTGTCAGTGACGCGCATGACTCAGATGCCTTTACTCAGCTTATCCCCGACCTGCCATCCTGCCCATCCCAGCGTACGTGTCTCTACAAGTTCCAACGCCCCTGCTCACCCGGTACTCATAGTACACCACCACTGAGCTCGATGCGACCGCCTCTTTCCTTGAAAACCTCTCAGAGACACCGGGGACCTCCCCGGTCGCGCAAAGCGCGACAAGCAGGCTACCGTCGGCTTGCTGGGCGTGAGCAACATCGACTATGTCGTTACAGAAATGACCTTGTATCGCATGGGCTACTGTTCGTCCGCCTCCACTCATCTGCACGACTCAGTTGATTCAGTTCTTCTCTTCCTCTCCCAAAACAACTCGCCGCTCGCGATTGCACGCCTCTTGACCGCCACCAATGCTTCACACATTATCGTACAGGATACTTGTCTCTTCTGCCACTGCTGCCCTCGCTTACCTCACTGACCCGTCCTCCGTGTCAATTACCCTCCATCCCACATAAATAAGCCGCACTGGCGCCCGCCTCTCGGTCCCAACGTCGAGTTCTTCCTCCCCATCACTATCGTCCACTCGAGCGGTTTCACCAGCTACCCAGGGCCCATCATTGTGACCAACAAGGTCGTCGTCGGGAACTGCAAGACTTTGGCCTCACCAGTCTCACGACGTTGCCCTTGTACGTACCATGTTCGTCCGGTGCCTTCCCTCCATGACCTACCGTGCTGAACTTGCGCTCGCCTCGCAGGGTCACGGACACTGAGCGTTGTATGCCGCGAAACCGCTCTATCTGTTCCCAACCGGCTCTATTCCGCTCATGTCTGCAAACTTCTTCAAGCTCCTTTCGCAGGCACCAGACAAACAGGGCTTTTATGGTGTCCCCTTTACCCTCAAATTACCCGCGGAGACTCCAGAGAGTCTCCAAGTCCTTAAGCGCCCCAAACTGGTCATGTTTGGTTGGGGCCTCCGTCCAGACGAGCTGAGCGATTTTCTCGTCTTGCAAGCCGTTCCTTTGGTGTACGCTGAAAACGTAGTTTATGTACGAGTGGAGCTTTTAGTAGCTGGTGGTGACGGCTCCGTACTCGGCTGATTAGTCTAGTCTCTTATCCAAACCATGAACGCACAAGATTCATCCGAACGCTTGACCAGGACAAGATTGACATCGTCAGCCAGCTCTTGCTCCCATACACCATCGAGTATGCGCAGATTCAAACCATAGAGCAGGCCACGACGCCATCAAGTCGATGAAGGTCCCTCTGTCTCTCTTTTATCGCCTACTCCACCCATCAGCGTACAGATTCGTGGTGCATCGCATCGCTTTAGGTCGCGACGACCCTCTCAAGTGCCGTCAAGGGCCCGCCCCGAATTTCTGACTTCTCCACTTGCGCTCGAGGCATATATCGCTCCGCAGCTTGACTATCTCTTCACCTCCAGACACACCGCCGTTAACCTCGGCGCATCCACGCGTTGTCTCGCCAAGTTCCTTCCAGGCCGTCACTGCATACCTCCACGCTCGATTCAAACACTCGACTATCCATGACATCAGTGACCTCCAGGAATCATTCAATCTATATTCCCAGTTCTCATACGCTTTTCAGACAATATATTTAGCTGATCTCGAATATAGCTGGATCCAGGCAGCCGAAGGGTGCGCACACAGTACGACAGTTTTGCTATACCACGTGTATTTGGGCGTTAGTGTTCACCATCTTGCTACCTTACCATGAGCACCTTGCACTACTCAAGCAACTCACGACCTCAACAGCGCCGGTGCGTTTTCGGCTTGTGTTCGCTGTGGCAGTTCTGCCAATGCAGTCGGACTTCTCGAACGAGGCCGTGGTGTCTTCTGGAGCCAGTTATTCCGCTTGCGTTTTCCCCTTGGTGGAGTGATAGCATCCACAGGGAAGAAGTTAGGCACGACCATATTTGTACTACCCATCTTGATACCCATGAAAGCCTCCCTTGCGCTGAAATGAATACTATCTCGCTATTGTTACTTAGCCACCACCTGACTGAGCCTCTTTGCCCTCACCGCCGCACTAGTTACTGTCACGGTGACTAGTATTTCCATGATCGTTTTCAAACGTGCTAGAACACTGCCAGCAGGCCTCGCCAGGACGCATTGCATTACATTGTTACGGCCGGGCTCCGACCCTTTAATACATCAACTCCCTTATAACCCGTACCCTTCCGGCGGCGGCGGGCCAAACCGTCAATCCAATGAGGTATGTGTTACAAGGAACATAGGTAGAAGAGAGGTAATACTACAAACTACTCACTGAGGGTCTTGAGTGACTTTTAGTCTTTCGTGTCCTAGAAGTCTCCGAAGGGTGTGCATCTCCGAACTGCCTGCGTGGCTCACTGTACCACCTCGAGCACCTACCCAGTACCGCAGTCCAACAGTCCTGAATAAAAAGGGTCCAGGCCCGAGTCATCACGCCGCTGAGTCTGATGAAGATTCTCGGACTGGAAATTCGAACAACTTGAACACTAGTACTGTACATATGGCCCGGAGGATCATGATAGACTACATACAACATACAACACGGCATTCGAAGAAATATAGACCGCATAAGCATTGGAAAGAATCTGCACGTAAGGCAAAAAAAAAAGACGAAGAATATCCCTGGCTATCAGTGTTGCAAACTTGATAATTCAAGCGCTGGCAACGGTTAAGCTTGCATTAGCAACTCCCAATGCAGGGATTCCAAAAATCTACAAGCGCACTGATTAGAAAACCACCCACGGCAGCACAGAAGCATGTATAAACTCACCCCCACGAGGTAGAAACCGGCGGCTGCGAGGTTAGCTTGTCCAGCAGGAGTGGACGCAGGAATAGTGACAGTATAGTCCTGGGAGGAACCCGACGACGTGTCAAAGGGGCCTGTGTACAAAATGGTGCCAATGCCTTGATCTGCAGTCGTGCATTGGATGCCGCTGCCTTCTGGGCATGACTGAAGACCAATAGCGACACTTATCGTTTCAACCCTCTGAATGTGTCCCTAGGACAAATAATGGGTCAGATTACCAAAAAGAAAAGCACGGAGACAGCGCATACATTTGCATGGATCGTAACTGTAACGCTGGAGCCGGGAGTTACCGTAGTACCAGGGGATGGGGAAGTGATGCTGATGCCCTGTGCAAGAACTGAGGACGCGAAGAGCGCAATAGCAGTGGCACATTTGAGGAGTTGCATATTTGCGCGCTGGAGAACTGAGGTACTTTAGTCCGGGGGATCAAAGAGAAATTCACCTGTACTTTATAGATTTAACAGCCTGTTCGCTTTAGAAACAATTCTTTGGACCCGAATGATATCCGGATTGGGTTACACGGAAATCAGCTGACGCGACAATGTACGTGCTCTGGAATACAATTGCTTGCCTAAGATTGGGAGTAACTCACTGCGGACCATGCTGTCAGCATGGATGACAGCGAGGTTCTAGTGCGAACCATCGCGGAGGAACGACGGTGTGATCAGGACGATGTGTGTTCGAGAAGTGTACAGTAGCACGTAACGAGCGTATTCGCCAATGGCAACGTTTGCAACGTGACCGGCTGCCAAAATCTCTACTACCAAAACGGGCAAAGGTCTGCCAGGTTGTCTCGGTGCGGTACTCGGCCCCATGGACTGAATGGACGCCCATCTTACACTAGCACCCGCATGCGTTAGGCGGAAAGGTGCTTTAGGAAGCAAAGAGAAGGGCAAGATCGAATGCTCACCTCAGTTCTTGGTTAACGACAAGATCCGACCGCCTGGACTGTCGCGATAATTCAGTCTACCAGTACCGCGACTGAAAGTCGACGCGGGTGCGAAGAGAAGGAGTCTGAAGGAAAAACAAGGTTGAGCGGGGGTGACATACTTCCTGCGATGATGCTGAGAAAAACACCTTGTCTATCGTCCGTGGCACCGATGCGGCACGTTTCCGGAATCTTTCTTCACAATCAAACTTGGTACTCGATTGCAGGGTCAGGCCTCAGGGGCAGCGAACCGCGGAGCAGGTTTGCCGAGCGGAGTATGTAGACACATCAAGTGACGAAAAAGGAAATCGTGGATCCTCCGCCTGTGCCATGTCAGGGATTCTGTGACGACCAGTCGCAATGATGACAGTCTCGCGCACCTTCTGATTGAAAAAACGATGCGGGAACGTGCAGACATCGGTACCCACGAACGATGGCATCGTCGCAGGTAAGTCTTCGAGCTGGTATGGTTAGTCTGTCGCTCTTTCTTGGTCCCGCTTCTAGCTCAAACCCAAACCCTTTTCCCTCTCTTCGCTCCCACATCGGCTTCCAATTGCGGCATTAAACTGAATTATTACGGTAGCCCAGGTGGTCGTATCTTAGCGCTGACCAAGAATTGAGGTGAGCATTCAAGCTTGTCCTTCTCTTCGCTTCCCAAAGTACACTTTACGCCCAACGTATTCGGGTACTACATAGTGCAAGATGCTCCGATCACACCTCCAAACACAATGAGAGTCTGCACGACTCAGTTCTTCACTTTCCCAGGCGTCCTTTTCCTCTCCCAAACAAAACTTGCTGCTCACGATTGCACACCTCTTGACCGCTACCAATGCTTCACACATCATCGTACAGGATACTGATCTTTTCTGCCACCGCTGCACTCGACCTCGCCGACCTGTCCTCCGTGTCAATCATCCTTCATTCCACATATTCGGTCCCGAGGCACGCGCCACACACCCAGACAGGACCCACTAGGACCCGCCTCTCAGTCCCGACATCGAGTTTCGCCTCCCCACCACTATCATCCACTCGAGCGGTTTCACCAGCTACCCAAAACCCCATCATTGTGATCAACAAGGCCGCCATCGGAAACTGCAAGATGAACTTTGGCCTCACCAGTCTCACGACGTTGCCGTTGTACCACATTCATATGGTGCCTTCCCTCCACGACCTACCGTGCTGAACTTGCGCTCGTCGAGCAGGGTGGTATGCCACGAAACCGCTCTATCTGTTCCGGCTCTATTCCGCTCACGTCTGCAAACATCATCAAGCTGCTTTCGCACGCACCAGACATACAGGGCTTTTATGGTGACCCCTTTACTCTCAAATTACTCGCAGAGAGTCCGGAGAGTCATCAAGTCGTTAAGCATATCAAACTGGTCGTGTTTGGCGGGAGCCCTCGTCTAGACGAGCTGAGCGAATTTCTCGTCTCGCAAGCCGTTCGTTTGGTGTACGCTTCAAACGTAGTTTATGTACGAGTGGAGCTTTTAGTAGCTGGTGGTGACAACTCCGTACTCGGCTAATTAGTCTAATCTCTCACCCAAACCACGGACGCACTCATCCTAACGCTCACCAGGACAAGACTGACATCGCCAACCAGCTGCTACTCCCACACACCATCGAGCATGTGCAGATTCAAACCATAGACTACGCGACATAATCTATGTTGATCTTTTCAGACACCCTGCTGATCACACCAATGTGCTTTCACCAATTGCAATTGGATTCATTACACACATCAGGTGGTTGAACACCCACACCAGGAAACGGAATACAAAACGTCATTTAGCAGTACAACAGTCAGCTCACATAACGGATGATCCACTCGAGTAACACACTCGACGAGGATGCTATAAACAAAAGACAGTGTGGTCAGTAACTCAATATCCTTCGAATGCGGCGCAGGCTGTACCAATTCCGCTGCTCCAGTTGCCATCCTACACGGCTGGCTTGATCTCGAAGTTGCCGGTTTTCTTGTTAAGTGTGATGTTCCATTCCTCTTCGAGACCATCCTCGGCGATGTAATTATCCCAAAGGGAAGGGGAGGTGATTTCGGCGGTGATAACCGTCCCCTTCTGAATGTTTGTAACGGAGTAGATTCGAAGTCGTCCTGTGAATTCCACCTTGAGAGTCGCGAGGGACCTTCATGATCAATGAGATCGAAATTGGTTATATGGAGTGATGAAGGCATGCTGGAAACTCACCCGACATCGCTAAAGTGCAAGAGAGGCTCCGGAACCACCAGGGAGGACGATTTCTCAGAGGCTGTGACCGTTGACGGTGCATACGCGATCGGTACCCAAATTTACAGACGAGTCGTAGGAGTCACGCACCAACAGAAATGCCCTGTACTTCGGCTGTCAAATTGTGCGCTTCGAAGATGTCCTTGGAAGCCACAATCTTTTCCGGGAGCTGTGAACCAAAGCCAGAGGTCACGATATGGATATGTTGAAAGAACGGACGATAGATTTACACTCCAGTTGTAGCCTGTGTCCTTGTCACCACTCAGGTTGGTGCTCTCCTTGAACTGCCACGCGAAATCCTAGATTAGCACATCGACACAATAAAAAAGACATGATTATCCAGTACATTGATACGGGTGATAGCTGCACCCGTCGTGACTTTTCCCTGCTGAATCTGGGAAGTTGCGAAGAGAAACCTGCAGGTGGAATCCGTCGGCGACCGGTGGGAGACGTAGATAAGAATACATCTGCTCACTGTTGTTCGTAGGTTTCGGAGAATCGTTGTATGCCTGCAGGCATCATCAGGGAAGAAAGCTAAGGAAATGATGCAGTAGTGCTTGCCGGATTTTTGCAAGTGGGCGACCCTAACTCGCAGGTGAACTACAAAATCGATTTGATGACCGAAGCCAAAGACTTACCGCCAGACGACAGGGAAATAGTCCTTGTACATCTCGTGGCCAGCGACTTTCGCATCGTCGAATGTGAAGATCAAGTAGCCCTCCTTCCCGAGGTCCTCGCTAGTAAAGTGAACGTCAGCATCCAAGAGTCGTAAATCACGAAGAGATACTGACTAGTTGAAATTCAAGGTCTTGGTGAAAACCATGACTGAGTGTGAGTATGAGATATGTGTTGCGTTCTGAGGGTTGGTTCCACTCACCCATAAAATGCTCTTCTTATATACCATCCCTTTGGTGTGTTCCAGTGTTCCCTTGAAGCACCCCGTTCGCTTTAGCAACAATTCCTTGGCCGAATAGTAGCCTGGAACCGTCACGTTAAGTGGCTCCATTCCTCCTATCACGGAAGCACTCCCAAGCGAGCTGTCACATACCATCTTGGAATGTGTTTCGATGCTCAACCCAAGATCGGGGTGACAGTTAGACGGAAATTGGCTGTCGTGACCAGCAGTGAGCACTGGAGCACTCTCCCTGGAGCCGTAAGTGGTTCCATTCCTCCTATCACAGGAGTACTACATCGGTTCCAAGTGAGCTGTCACCTACCATCTTGGAACATCATGATGTTTCCTCACGATGCTCAATCCAAGATCGGGTTGACGTTCACGGTATACGTACATAGGACCCCATTGACCAAAGGTGTGAATGTCCAGAGCTACATGTAGCTAACCACACGGGTGAAGGCGACCAAACGAGTATGTGTGCGCGTGGACGTGGGGCGGGCAACGGGGACAAAGGTGAATGTTTGCATGCCAAGAACGACTTGGAACGGGACACGAGCGTGTGAGTACGCAGACCGTCGTGTCTGGCCAGACTCAGTCCTGTGAGACGTGTTTCAAACACAGACAGAAGTCCAGCTGGGATACTCCACTACTTGTATGAAGGAAGGTTGGTCCATTACATCTCGCGCAGTGACTGATGGCGTCGGCCCAAGTCGCGTCTCACTGCAAATCAATTTACAATATATTTTCCCCAGCTCCCCAGTTATCTGATTGGCTGAACATCACGTGCCCGCACAGCCTCCTAGCGTCTATCGACGATCTGCCTTTCAACACGGCAAGATGGTCTGGTCACCAGACTGGGGGTAGTAGTCGATCATCGCCACACCTTGTGACTCGTCGACATCTCTCGTCATACGTCCAGCGACCGATTGCCCAGTACCTCATCAAGAGCAGATGCAGGCCGCTCGCTGCCCTCTCCTTGACCTTGAGTGCCACGCTGAGCAATAACCTTTGTTTGGTGAACAGTGTCTCGTGTGGGAGTCAGCGGGACTTGTTCGTCAGCATCCTCGGGTTGTACAGTTACACAGGTTTCTTGAAGCCCGGATATATGTGTCTCGACGCTGGTAAGTTCGGTTTCGAGGTTTACTAACATCTCCCCCTCGGGCTCGGTGTTCGGGGGTTCGTGCGCTCGTTCTTGACGTTTTCTGCTGACAACCAGCATTCCTCTGTGTTCGCTTCCGGCACCTGCCTTGACGTTTGCCCCCACTACCGCCGCAGCGGGAATCGGGATCAAGACAGGGCATGCACTGAATGGAGGCAGTGTTCCTAGATGAAACGTTATTATCCCGGCTGGCGGGAGACACAACATTCTAGAAGGGTCTGGCATTCTTCTGCGTTTGCTTCCGGACCCATACTTACGTCCTCCCTGACCCACAAATCAGTATTGCCTCATATTTGAGGTCACGGGTACGTGCTAATTCTCGAACACGCCGTATGACCACGTCCATTGATAATATTCACATCGATTGCCGGAGAAGGCTACCTGTATAGAAGTCGCGGGCCTCGCACTCCGTCTCCAAGGATGCCATATCGCCTCTCACAACTTACAAATGTCCTGAGACTCGAGAGACAGCACAAACATGGTTGATGTTCACAGGTAGTCATTCGATGAGTTCATAGAAACCTTCAGCGAGTTGCCATCATCGAACTCAGCAGGAACCTTACCAGTATGCACGTATACCATGAACGTTAACCCGATCTTGGATTGAGCATTGTAAGAAAAGATGTTCCAAGATGGTATGTGTCAACAGCTCACTTGGAACCGATGTAGTACTTCCGTGATAGGAGGAATGGAACCGCTTAGTACGGCTCCAGGGAGTGCTCACTCCTGGTCACGACAACCAATTCCCGCCTAACTGTCACCCTGATTTTGTATTGAGCATCGAAACACGTTCCAACTTGAAGATGGTATGTGACAGTTCGCTTGGAACCGATCTAGTACTTCCGTGATGGGATGAATGGAGCCACTGTATGAGGCAAACCGCCGCTCGCTGCAAAGGACAAAACAGACGCTCTGCGAGTGTGTCTCCTCGTCACTCGTTTCACAATCTTTCTACTCAATTTCCACCCCCGGGCTTCTCTAGCAATTCTGGAAGGACCAGACAGCATAATTACGGCCCGAGCAGCTTGGGGTAGTGGCATCAGGAAATTGTACTGTTACTCACATAGAGTAAAAATCTGACGACAAACACGACCTAGGCCAGGTACATCAGTCTCAGCTGTCACACACGTCAAAAACGCATCCTTACCGGAAAGTAGAAATGAATGGGTATCGGTATGTATGCACAGGATCCTTTGATCAGAGCAACGCCAGCGCCACACGAGAGTGGTCCAGACGACCAGAGTGGTCCATCATGTATGCTGCAGCATAAAACTTGGACGTGATCGTATACCGATCGTCCACAGTCCACATTGTCCCGATGACGGGAACGGAATCCGGCGAACCGCAGCTCCAGCAAGATGGTTTACCTCGCCCGGGCTCTCCCCGCCCCCAACTGCCATATGACAAGTACTAAACAGACACGCACAGTGACTGGGCGTAAGTGGTGTGTTCGACCTTGAACAGCCCGTCACCGAAAGCAAACCCGGACTCGAACGGTCCCTCCCGATCTGGGATTCGGCGATGGTAAGCAAGGTGAACGAACGCATTCGTTTTGAACTCCGAATCGCAACCTTGGCGATCGCTGCGTCCTGGTCTTGAAGGCAAGCAAGTGTTGCGACAGACTAGATACGCTGCGATAGGCTGGATAATGCAGTGTTCCCAAGTTCGGTCGTCGACCTTCAGTCCTATTCGGGTCGGGAGTCGGAGTCGGGACATACATAGACCATTGACATGCTCACCTCACTTTTCCTCCCCTTCGACATACAATCCTTCCGGCTCCTCTGCCGTCAGACAAAGTTAGCTGGCGACGTCACCACCTTTCTGCTCCCGCAAGGCTCGGCGGGGGTCACCGGCCACATCTACAAGGGTCAGACTCTGCCTTCGTTCGACCCCACACAAGCTCTACGCCGCCTCGCGGCGCCCTCGCCAACCGACTCGGTTCAAAGCAGTGGACCCGGACTCCGCGGAAAAGCTGGGATCATTAAATTGGCAGCCCAAGCTTGCTCATCTCCAGGACGAACGCTCCACCCTTGAACAGCACCTCGTCGACTACTGCGCGGCTCAAAGTTGGCCATGCCTTGCGTGCCCTTCTCCGACATTTATAGCCATGCACTAAATCGATTTGCCCTCCACGATTGACCTCTCTGTAATTTGTACACATTTTTACCTCCATTTCATCCATCGTTGCCTAGAAGGCCTCGTACTCTTTCTTCAAGGTGCTCTTAGAAAGGACGGAAGGTCTTTGACATCGATCTCTAAAAAGTTGATTCAGACATCCCACTTGTCACACCGACATGCTTTGGCCAATTGCGACCGGGTGGCTGATCGATCGATCGATCACTAGCGTACGATAATCAGATGACATAATGGATGATCAGCTCAAGCAACACATTCGAGGACTACAAACTAAAAGCGGTGTGGTCAGTAGATCAATGTCCATGGAGTACGATGTAGATTGTACCGATGCCGCAGCTCCGCTTGCCATCCTACTCGGCTGGCTTAATCTCGAAGTTGCCGCTTTTCTTGTTAAATGTGATGATCCATTCCTCTTTGAGACCGTCCTCGGCGATATAGTTATCCCAAAGGGGAGGGGAAGTGATATCAATTTTTTTCACATAGTCCGGGTAGAGGATATCGCCTGCGAAAACCATCCGCTTCTGAATGTGTGGGACATGGTAGATTCGAAGCCGTCCTGTGAATTCCACTTTGAGAGTATTGAGGGATCTTGACATGGAATGAGATCATTGAAATGGAATGACAAGGTTATACTGGAAACTCACCCGACATCTGGAATGTACAAAAGAGGCGCAGGCACCACGTGGGAGGACGGACTTTCAGTGCCTGCGACGGTCGTGAGTTTGTGTACAGAGATTTACAGAGGATTTATTATAGTCACCTACAGAACGAGATAGCTTGTACCTTGGCTGTCAGATTGTGCGCTTCAAGGATGTTCTCAACAGCTGGGAGCTTCTCCGGGACCTGTGAACCAAAGCCATAGGTCACGGTATTGGAAAATCAGAAGATAATCGCCTGCGAGACCTACACTCCAATTGTAGCCAGCATCGTCGTCACCTGTCAGGTTGGTGCTCTCCTTGAACTGTTTAGAACCTCGAATTCGTCATATTAATCAAAAGAGCCATGATAACTCAGCACATTGATTGGGATAATAGCTGAATCGACTGTAACTATGCCCTTTTGAGCAGGGCAGGTTACAAAAAGAAATCTACAGGTCAAGCGGGGGTTTACAACTAGTGCTTGATGTGGACAAAAATTATTTACTTACTTTTGATTGAATGTTTCAGAAAATCTATGTATGCCTGCAGCTATCGTCAGTAGAGAACCTAGGGAGACGACACAGTACCACTTGCCGGTTGCTGTCAAGTGGGCGACCCTAAATCGCAGGTAAGCTCCAAATGCATTTTAAATTCCAACACCAAATACCAACCGCCAGATAACAGGGAAATAGTCAGTATAAATGCTGCGGTTTGCGATTTTCTCATCGTCGAATGTGAAAACTAAGTAGCCTTCCTTCCCAAGGTTTGCACTAGGGTGAACGTCAGCATTCAAGAGTTGGGGATCGCAAAGATACATACAAGTTAAAATTCAAGGTTTTAGTGAAACCCGGCATGGCTCAAAGTTAAGTATGGTATCAGGTCATAAAGGCGCTAGATCAACGCTAGATCGTCACCAAAGTTGTCAAACTCCGCTGATGGGCCCGATAAGCCTGGCACTCCGTACTATGTGCATGAGCGCTCGACTCGGACGCAAACACGCCAGTAGATACTGACATCGTCATCAACATGGAACAATCCAGGTGCTCCAAGAACCGGGTGTTGTGTGAGCACGTATTCCCACCCAGATACTTACCCGTCCAACGGCGTATCGACACCATACTTGGGCAGCGCACGCACATCGTTGAATGGGGTGTCGTCCTCGCTGCTCGTGACCTCCCTCAACGCAGGTGTATCCGAATCGGAGTTGGTGCTTGTCGCGAGCTCCGAGAGATGCATGTCGGGCGTGTGAAACGACGGTGCGTCGATGGCTTTCCTGGGGTGTCCGCGTTGTACCGGGGAAGTCTGTCGAGGGATGGGTTGGTTGGCCGGGTCCTCGTGGGCAGTGGTAGGAGTCCTCGTAGGTTGTAGTTCATGCGCATACATAGTGGTTATGTATCTGCATTTACTAGAGTGCTGGGATATAAGACATCGAGGAAAGTAAACTCGCGAAATGAAATGCCGCATATGTGTACAACAAAAATCCATCCGTCACCGTCTCGAGAATCCGCTGCAAATCAAACGAAAACGAAAAAAAAAGGATAAAATCAATGCACTCCACTAGACCTTCCTCACCGACGCTTTCCGCGCGCGAATCGTCATCCTTCTCTGCAAGACCGGGATCCCAGACCCTTTGACAGGACTCGGGCTTGGGGTAGGGTCATCGCTCCTGCTCGACTCGGAGCGAGCGGGGGACCCTCGCCACACACTGCCAAGCGGCGACCCCGATCCCGACCCAGATCCAGATCCAGACCTGGACCTTGATAGCGAACGCAACCCACGCAGCTTATCCACGAGCCGTCCTCGATCGGGAGACGTCCCCGAGAGCGAGAGCCGCCTAAGATGTTTCGCGAGTACGGGAAGCATGCTGTGTCCGATGGACGCCTTTCTGGTGCCGGCGCCAGTGGGCGGGGTCGAACCAAGGCTGGGACTAGAAACGGGGCTGGGACTGGGGGTTGGCGGTGTCGTCGGCGCAGGAGTTTCGTTCGCGGTGAGCGAGGAGGACGCAGAGGCTGAGGCCGAGGTGGTGAAGAGGGAGTCATTGGATTCCCCGAGGGGGATGGTGCTCCTGCTCGTGTCCGTATGTGTATGGTTGTCTTCGTGTTCGTGGACATGCTCGCCATCTCGTGCATGAGCGCTCGATTCGGACGCAGACACGCAAGTAGATGCTGACATCGTCGTCGACATGGAACAATCCAGGTGCTCCAAGAACCGGGAGTCGTGTGGGTACGTATTCTCACCTATATGCTTGCAGGCAACAGACCCGTCCAACGGCGTCGACGCCACTCGCGGCTCCAATTCGGTCGGTGAGAAGGGCGTATCGACACCATACTTGGGTAGCGCACGCGCATCGTTGAACGGGGTGTCCTCGCTGCTCGTGACCTCGCTCAACGCAGGCGTATCCGAATTGGAGTTGGTGCTTGTCGCGAGCTCCGAGAGACGCATGTCGGGCGTGTGGAACGACGGTGCGTTTATGGCGGCATTTCCTGATATGTCCGAGTCGGGGGCTGTCAGCGGTCCTCGGATGGACGAGAATGCCGAGAGACGGAAGGAAGAGCGGGTCGAGTGTCTAGGTCCTGAACGCCTCGAGGCTGTTGTCGAGGACATGCGACGGTGTCCGTCTCCTTGAGACGCACGTCTGACGTTCTAGAAAACAAAGGAAAAGAAAGAAAATGCAGTAGTGAAAGATGAGGCATAGGGAAGAGGAACGGAATGCGAACCTGAAGGAGATCTTGGCTTTGGGTTACGGTAGACGCGGGGCCGGTGTCGGGATTTGTATCCTGTTCTGTTTCTTCTGGAAGGGTGGGGTCGATGGAGGAAGTGCGCGAGACATTTAGACTTATGTTGCCGAGGACGATTGACTGGGAGGCGCTTCTGGAGGAACGGCGGAGAGAGGTGGACAGGGTGGACGGGAGACGCGATGGTATGGTTGGCGTCTCAGTGGTAGCTTCCCTGGGAATCCGAGAAAGGCCAGAAATGTAGGAGAGATACGTCGTCGAAGTAGAAGAAGCAGAAGAGGAGGAGAACGACGAAGAGAGTCTTAGGTCTTCCTGAATAGAGCGACGCGGGCGAGATGCGAGGGAACTGGCTAGCGTTTCCAACGCTGATTCTCTTCGCTGACCTCCGAAAACGTCACCTTCGGTGTTCTCTGAATACCTGGCCGCGCGACGGCGGGCGATGAGGGCATCCAATGCATTCTGCCTCTCTGGAGAAAGCTCTTGACGAATGGATGAAATGTCCGACGGGGAAGGTGTAATGGTGCTTGCGTGTCGATCGTCTTCCTGAGCGAGTTTCTTCCAAAACTTGGACATTTTCTTCTGAGACTTGAGTTGCTTGCGAATGCTCAACGTCAAGTTGAGCGCAGACTGGTAGTGCTCGGGGGTACGTTCGTCCGTGACGATGGGCTTGAGCCTAGCCAAGAGAGTGCTGTCGTCATTCGAGGCATTCTTGATGGCGTCGACGAGGATATCGTCCGGGGCTCCGTTTCCTGACTGGATAACTTGGCAAATTCGATCGACGGTCGAGCGGGGTATACCAATGTCGACCAACAGGGTGCAAAACCGTTGATGCCTCGCCTCGAGTTTCTGGATGGTCCTAAAGTCGTCCATGGCGCGTTGTTGGTGGCGCGCACCGCAGAGCATCTCCGAGTAGAGCTCGGTGCGGGCGTGGAGGAGGTCCACACGGTAGTCGACGAGGTCTTGTTCGAGGGTGGAGCGTTCGTCCTGGAGATGAACAAGCTGCGCTTCCAACCCGATAATTCTAGCATTTAGCTCGTCCATGGGGTCCGGGTCTGTTGGGCTTTGAACCGAGTCGGTTGGCGAGCCGTAGAGCTCGCGGGTGGGGTCGAACGAGGGGAGAGACCCTTGGAGAGGGACGAAGACGGGGGCGGTGACCCCTGCCGAGCCTTGCGGGAACAGCAAAGTGGAAACGTCGCCTTCTGACTTTGTCTGACGGTGGAGGAGTCGGAAGAATTGCATGTCGAACTTGAAGGGTAGGAAAAGTGAGGTGGGCATGAGACTCACTTTTATGGGCCCAAGCGGCTGACATGGTCTGTCAGCCATGTACCAGGTTCGGATAAGACCGAATGTCGACGAGGACGACGGCATCTGATCTGCAAGATAAATAAGTCAGGTTAACGGGGATTTTTACATGCTGTTCAAAGTTTGGTTCATCGTTGTGTGAAGCTTTGAAGGGGATACCCGGAGTGGTTCGGTCCGAGTCCGGAGCGGGACGGTCCTCCAGTGGCCACCGAGCGCCACGGCCGCCGACTATGCCAGACATCCTCTCCTTGAACCAGCTCATTGCAGAGAGAGTCCGCGAGCATCCCGACCTCCAAATCCTTGCCATCCCAGATAAAAACCTCAACGTACGCCTCTCCCAAGTTCCAATGCCCGAGCTCACCCGTATCCCAGTACACAAAGTACACCACCGCTGAGCTCGATGCGGCCTGCAAACCATCTCAAAGGCGCCGGGGTCCTCTCCGGTCGTGCAAAGGGCGACGCAACGAGCAGGCTGACCGTTGGTCTGTTGGGCGTGAGCAACATCGACTATGTCGTTACAGAAATGACCTTCAAGTTGTATCGCATGGGCTACTGTTCGTCCGTCTCCCCTTATCTGCGCGACTCAGTTCTTCTCCCACTTACCCAGGCGTCCTCTTCCTTCCAAACAACTCGCCGCCGGCGATTGCACACCTCTTGGCCGCTACCAATGCTTCACGCGTCATTGTACAGAATACACTAATCTCTTCTGCCACCGCCGCCCTCGCTCACCTCACCGACCCATCCTCCGTATCAATCATTCACCAACCTCCATCCCCTGTATTCGGTCCCGAGGCGCGCGCCGCACACCAGACAAGACCCACTGCCGCCCGCCTCTCAACCCCGATGTCGAGTTGTTCCTCCCCATCACTGTCGTCCACTCGAGCGGGTCCACCGGCTACCAAAAGCCCATCATTATGACCAACAAGGCTGCCGTCGGGAATTGCAAGCTGAACTTTGGCTTCACCAGTCTCACGACGTTGTCCTTGTACCACATTTGTCTGGTGCCTTCCCTCCGCGACCTACCGTGCTGAACTTGCATTCGTCTCGCAGGGTCACGGACACTCGAATTTACTCCGAGCGTGGTATGCCGCGAAATCGCTCTATCTGTTCCCAACCAGCTCTATTCCGCTCACGTCTGCAAACATCATCAAGCTGCTTTCGCAAGCACCAGACGTACAGGGCTTTTATGGTGTCCCTTTTGCTCTCAAATTACTCGCGGAGACTCCAGAGGGACTTCAAGTCCTTAAGCGTCTCAAGCTGGTCATGTTTGGCGGGAGCCCTTGTCCAGACGAGCTGGGCGACTTTCTTGTCTCGGAAGCTGTTCCTTTGGTGGGTCATTATGGGCTCAGTGCGTCCTTATCTTTGTACTTTTCACTTGGGGTCTCAAGAGATGCCTGTCAGCTGAGATGGGTCAGCTCATGACCTCCTTCCGCGATTTCGATACCGACAAGGGATGGAACTGGGTCCGCGCAAAGGGTCCTTACATCCACACCGGTGTACACGAATATATGCGCTTTGAACCCCGTGGCAGTGACACCTATGAGCTCTACGTCTTGGATGGTTGGCGGTCCAAGGCAGGTTCTATGCATGCACTTTCTTCACCTTGCGTGCTGAGCGTCTAGTAGGTGATGTCCAACCAACCAGATGGGTCTTATGCGACCAGAGACCTCTTCGTCAAACATCCTACAATACCCGAGGCCTACAAGTACATTGGTCGGATAGACGATACCCTCGTCATGGTATGCCCCTCTTCCATCCTATCATTCCCTCTACTCCAATCTCTGACTCATCTCAAACAGGTCAATGGTGAAAAGACCAACCCCGTCCCGATCGAACTCACTCTCTGCTCCTCCCCCTACATCGCCGACGCCATCGTCTTCGGCACTGGCCGCACCCAAATCGGCGCGCTCATCCTCCCCTCCGAAGTTGCCCAGCACTTCTCGCGCGACGAATTCACTCACTGCATCGCCTCGATTGTCGCCAACGCTAGCGCCGACGCACCTTCGCATTCCCAGCTCTCCATCGAGGCGCTTGTACTTCTTCCGTACGGGACGCAGATTCCGAGGGCCGACAAGGGTAGTATTTTAAGGCCGAAGGTATATAAAGAGTTTGAGAAAGTGATTGAGGACGTGTATCGGCGCCTCGAGGGGGATGTGGGGTCGGAGGGAAAGAGGCACATGGACGGCGAGGGGGAGGCGAGGATGGTCGTGAGAGAAGTGATCGGGAGGACGATCGAGCGACCTCTTGATGGGCTTGAAGATGA
>JBBPSD010000193.1:0-40866 GCA_038093415.1 Xerocomellus chrysenteron | reverse complement strand
CCCACTACACCCACCCGCGCCCCCCCTTCCTCGGCCTCGACGCACTCGTCCACGTCGCCTCCGAGGAACGCCAAAGGATCGACCACCATGCCAGGCACTACAGCCATCCCCACCCCGCGCCCTTCCAAGACAGACCCCACAAACGTCCCCGTGACCCGCCTTCCCCATCTCCGGAACCCACCTTCCTCCCAGCGTCTCCAAGCACCCGTCACTACCCATCGGCTAGCCCAACCAACAACTATCCCACCCTGCTACGGCAGCCCATCCTTCACATGGAACCCACCCGCGCCGCGCTGGCCGGCCCCGTCAACGACAATCGTGCCCGTCCCCCCTCCCTCTCGCTCCAACACACTTCCCCATTCTCCCACCATCAACTCTCCCCTCGCAACAATTCTCCTCACCGCCATTCTCCCCAACATCTCCGTTCCCAACACCATTCTTCTCCAATCCAAACTGCCTCAGAGGCCGACTCTCCGCGATACGGATACGGCCCTAGGATGGCAGGCGGTATCCAAGTACTTTCCAATGACCCAAGGCCCGATTTCTCGACCTACCAAAGCCCGGGACGCGACCAGCCCTCGGACCATGCGAAACTCTCTCCTCTCTCCGCGCGAGTCTTTTCTCTGGACGATGATAGACACCATGTGAAGGCGCCCTTCTTCCAGGTCGAGGGTCAAGAGCGCCCGCCGCCCCGAGAGCGGGCACGATCACGCCCTCCCTACCTGCCCTCAGCCGACGCCACGACGAATAACGCCATAAGCATGGGTGACTTTCCTGTCCGACCTTCCCTTGAGCGCCATCCAATCCGCGTTTGGGAAGAGCAACCAACAGTTCGTGAAGCATCTCGACGTGTCTCGCCAGCACGCATGCCAGGGGACTTTGCGGAACGGCCTACGTGGTCGGGAGCAAGTGAAAGCGGGTATGGTGAGCGACCAGCTCGGGCAACGGTGTTGCGGCAGGATGTCGTGCAAAATGGTGTGCTGCCCTCTCCATTTATCTGTGGTCGCGCTGTCTCACCACTCATTCATTAGTGACTACGCCTCCATTATCCACTTGCAAGGAGCCGTCGCCACCTCATGACCCGACACCGGAGTCTTTGGCGTCTCGCCCGCAGACACCTGCCGAAGGAACATGCCTCGATCCCCAACCATCACTACCGACTCCAATACAACCCCCGTCACCCATACAGTCTGAGCCACAAGCACACCTTCCGCAAACCTCGCTTCTGAACTCCTCGACCCCACGTGCGCCAGCCTCTCCCGTCCTGGACCTTCACCTCAAAAACTTTGAGACCCAATCTGAGTTTCGGCCCGAACGCTCCGAGACGCAGGTAGACGCGGGCACCAGTGTCCCGCTCACCTCCTCTGATCCGATCGTTCCCGAGCCAGTATTAGCAGAGCTGATGCCGGGGGCCGCGGATGCGGACGCCAGCCTCAAGGCTAATCCACTCCCCCGCCAGCCGTCCCCGGAACTTGTTCAGCCTCTGCCAACCTTGGAGCCAGGGACATTTGGAATGTCAATGCATTCCACGGATGTCAACGTTTCACAAAGCACAAGTAGGAGTCCCTCGCAACAGCCCCTCGCAATACTCTTACCCGCTAAAGACGAGCATAACCCACCTCTTGAGGACATACTGATCTCCCCGCCAGAACCACCATCTCGCCGATCTCCCGAACCAGAGTATACCTCCGAGCGAGAATCAGCTTCAGAACATGCCATGATGGATTTAGACGAAGAAATTTTGAGCCTTGTTGAAGACCATCCTGCTCGTGCCGTACCCGCAATGCCAAAGGCGCAAATCGACTCGAGGTTACCTCTCCCGATCACACTAGGTCAGGATACCGGCGCGGGTGTCGAACAGGCTTCAAGCGATGATGGTCCATTATCATTGGTGCCGTCTTCCCAGCCCGTCCTCAAGGGTCCTCCTCTTGTGACAGACGAGGAGAAAGATCGCGCATCCATGCCCCCTCCAGTAGCACGTAACAAGAAAGTTGAAAAAGACAAAACCACTTTGGCGGCTGGTACAGCAACGGGAAGCAGAAAGAAAAAGGACGGAACGTCAAAAGTATGTATATCGGATTTCATTACGCGACCAACTAATCCTGAAGTCGTCTCGCCGTTCAGGCCGCCGCTAAACCGAAACAGCCCCCCAAACCACGAGCTAAACCAGTTCCAAAGCCTAAAGCCAAACCCAATGTGGTGGATGCTTCTTTAAAAGTTGGTATTCCCAAAGGCGCGGTAAACGTCAATGCCCGGTCGCGCTCTACCTCTGTCATCCCATGCGCTGTGGATGATGTTGTCCCGGAACCAGAGGCAGACGACAGCGACAAAGAGGATGACAAACTCTATTGCGTATGCAAAACACGGTATGACGAAGACCGAATGATGATTGCATGTGATCGGTGAGTATCGGATAGGATCACAAAGATTTGTATACAACTGAAGTAATGACTCTTAGTTGTGACGAATGGTTCCATACACTGTGCGTCAATATGCCAGACCTAGAAATCGATCTTGTTGATCAATTCATATGTCCCCCGTGCATTCAAAGTGGGTCTTGTATGCTCCCAGCAATCTGTTAAGCTTATACGTATCACCCCAGAACATCCACATCTGCGGACGACGTGGAAACGGCGGTGTCTCTTTGGACTCCAACACGATAATCCTTCATCACCCGAAGCATGTCACAAGCCGTCGCGTGGCATGTTCTCAAAATATTGCTCTCACGACTGCGGCAGAAAGTACATGGAGATACGCATCGCACAATGGGAGAAAACGGGTGGCGAGCGCGATCTGCTATGGGAGAGTGTCAAGAACGCCGCGAAACGAGAGGGTGTGGTAGTCTGCGCCGTGACGAACGGGGCAGATCCTGGAATGATGGACGTTGACAGTAACAACTCGGAGCCCAAACCTCTCGACTCTGCAGCGAAGCGAAGAGCCGAACGCGAAGTTGCTCGCCTAAACGCACGCCTCGGGGAAGTGGTCAAGGAGCGCGAGCTCATGAAACGTGAATTGGATATGGTGATGTGGCGCGAGAAAGTAGTGGAACTTGCCTCTGAAAGAGCAGGAAAGGTGGACGAGTGTGGATGGGATCAGAGACTCTGCTTTGGTGAGGAAGAATGGGCAGACTTTGGTCCGGAGGTGTTGGAGAGCTATGAGGAGGAGCGAGTCAAGGTGGAGTCGGGGGACGATGCCACGCCGCTCGATGCCGCCTCCGGGGAGTGGTGGTGTACTGGCAAGAAAAAGTGCGAGCGTCATGCAACGTAAGCTCCCCGCCGTATCTTCCTTGTTCACCTGCTGACGGCTTTCAAGTTGGCAGAAACTTCGTGCTGCAGAAGTCTTGTTTGACAAAGAAACGAAAGAAGGGATTTTGCTCAAACATACTACACGCGAACGCGAGATACGTAAATGCATTGAAGACATACTCTATCCACAGCCAACCGACACTTTGCAAGCTCCGCCACACCCAGAAGTTCAACTGAATGGGTCCGAGAAACCTTGTTCCACTGGCCATGTTTCAGAAAGAGGGAAAAAAAGGTCATCGTAGCTGCGTATAATGTATTGTACCCTATTGTTCTCGCACCGGACGCTCCGCAGTGATCTACCTGAAGTTGTAGCTATGAGCTAATTTCCTTTGGCCGATAGAACTGTAGCACACAACCTGATTAATGTAATAGCCATTCCCATCAATACCCGTCTCCCTCGCCTCCCTCTTTACAGAATCCTTTCTGCTCAAACAAAACCTTTGCCTTGAAATCCTCACGGGATTTCTTCTTGGCAATGTCGTTTTTGTGATACGGATCTAGAAATTGATAATCGACCTGTCGTAATGGGACATCGTCCTCTTGATCGAGGTCCTAGGTAGACCAAGTAATCAGTAAACCGAACGAGAACATGCGTACTGGCAGTCGTACAATTTCGCCCAATAATACCACATTCTCCCCTCGAATAAGGAAGAGGCCGTGCCAGTGCTCCGCAAATGCGTTACCATGGTATATCCGTTCGACGGTATCTTCAAGTACAAGGTTTGCTGTGTCAAACGCTGAGAATCTGCAATTAAGATTGACATGTGTCGCCCACTCACCAAATTGATCGTAAGAGCGCAATACGCCATGCAACTTTCGACCGTCTCTGAGGACCACCAGCATCTTTCCTAAGCCGGAGTGTCATGAACGGGGCAAAGTGATTATGGGGATGGCTCAGGGTGTTGGTTGGCGTGGAGTTGACTCGGCAGACGTACTGTCCACACAATCTACCAGGGATCCCGACGTTGTGAATGGGATGAGTGAATCCATGAATTTCCCGTGCTGCTCCCAGGCAGCCAATAAGTAGAGAAAAAAGACAAAAGGAACGGCCAGAAATTATTTGGATGTGGTGTTTGATTTGCGTGCTGAAGCTTTGAAGACCGATGAGCGCCTGTTGGGGGTGTTCTCGAACGGCATGTGCCATTGATCGTCGTCTGAATTTTGACGACAAGCTGATATGGCCGAGTCGTTAAGGCGAGTGATTTGAATTTCACATCATCACTTGGGCATTGCCCGCGTAGGTTCAAATCCTGCTGTCAGCGAATTTTTTGTGGTACCATCTACGCGAGTTTTTGCGTGTCCTCTTTCGCAGGTACCGGGTGGGCCGTGAATCCGCTGACCCGATATCCACGCACGATCCCACCCTTTCAAAAATGATCGAGACGATTTATATCGCCAGGCATGGTAAGCCTTCCACCGCCCATACTCCTCTGTGAACTTGCAAAGATATACCTTGCAGGCTTTAGAGCTAACTGGGTAACCTCAAACTGGTCAGTAGAGGGTTGTGGTGGTACCACAACCGACATGTCACATAGTAAGAACCATGTGTAGGACGACCCCGACGGGTCTCGCCAGAGATGTCCCTCTGGCTGCATACGGAGAAGTAAGAGAGCCGATTCTTTGCACCGTTAATCCTACATGTCGCATCGCAGGCTCAGGCCGTAGGATTGGCATCGTACCTAGAGTCTCTGCCAAAGGACAAACAGCCAAGTGCGATATTTAGCTCTCCATACTGTAAGTGGATGTCTTCTATCATCCGGTCCGTGAACGACCGTACCGCCGTGTATAGATCGTTGCCTTCAAACTTGCCAACCCGTCGCAGAACGCCTGTCTCTGCCAATCTATATCGAGCACGGTCAGACTACCATCGCGTGATGCATTCTGACGTCTGACATATGCATGCAGGATTATCGGAATGGTATTCCCCTGTTGCCCCGGGCACAGGCTTGTTTCCTCGGCCAAAAAGTGCCATCGAATTGCGGACCATGTTACCCGAGATCAGTCCATCCTGGAACACGGTGGAAATCGATCCTTCTTGGGTCTCTCTCTGGCTCCCCCCTCGCAAGGGAGAAGACCTAGCAGAAATCCACGCCCGGATGTCCGACTTTCTCAGACGGTTCCTCCACCAGATCGACACACGATCGGACATGCGTCATCACAAGCACGTCCTACTCCTCTCGCATGCAGCACCGATCATCGCCATGTGTCGACATCTTCTTGCACGACCAGAGTTGCCGCTCAGAGTCGGGTGCTGCACGCTGTCTCACTTTTCTCGCAAGCATGACGCTGCTGGTGGGCAAGAGGCTTCTCCCCGATGGGAAGCGGTATCGCTGGCTTCCTCTGTTCATTTGACCGACCAAGCGTCCCTGAGGGACTGGGGATTCGAGGATGTCATGACTGACGGTGTTACTGGCACGGTGTGTCCTCGTCTAAGATCCTGAAAAAGGCTTTACAATGTCTGCCGATAGGTCGTCCATGATGTTGGAGTACCAGGCACAGAGGGAGAGGAGGACGACACATTTGGACCTACTCCAGCATGCTATAAGTTGTGAGGTTTCATACCCCATTAGATGTGAGTATCGTACGGAAGAAACCCAGTGATTGCCTCTTATCGTTGCAAACATGATAACATTCTAGTGACTGATCAAGTACATTCGAAAAATCTCTAGGGAAATGAGATGTATGCGCTCGCGTAGCTCACGCTGGAGCCTGTAACGCTGGTACATTTGCTGCTCTGTTCGTAGCGTACAAACTGCAGTTTCGCTTTCTTACCCTCCTTCTCGATCTCGGAAAGCATCCCGAGAAGCACGCCTATTGGTTTCCTCCCACAGATGGTATTGCCTGTCCGGTCTAGATACTCCAAGAATTTCATGTGCGAGTCCGCTGCAGGGGAGTCCCCCTCGGACAATGGCGATAGGGTCAGGATGTCCAAGGCTTCCTGATCTAGATCGCGTATCGAATCGTAAATTGGTCTCTGGGACAAATTATTGTGCGCGCCGTGACCCTTGAGGTAAATTCCGGGTTCGTCATTGGGAAGTGGCTCTGGATAGTAGAAGGTGTATCCGTACGATCTACCCCTATGGATAATCAACGAGGAAAACCGTTGCAATCAGAGCAACTCACCAATGACAGAAATCGCTTGAAATCACGAAGAAGTTTTCCGGATCAGCAAAGTACGGCGCAAGAATACTTCCATAGGTTTTCTGCTGAGAATGGTTGATGGAGCCAACAAGAATTGGCACCACAGTGATATCGGCACTAGCACGGTACGAGTTAGTGGGATAAAGAATTGGGCGGATAACTGACTCTTTAAATATCTGATAGACGTATGGGAGATGCATCTCGATGCTATGCTCGTCCGTGTCCGTGCCAATCGACATGGTTCCGAATTTGCCTGTGTTTTTCAGGTCCCCTATAACTGGGGAGGCAGTCACGATCTGCTCTATCCGATGGAATCCCCTCTCAGCGACTTACTCTCCTTGTCAAGACGTAGCTTTCCCAATGGCGTGGCATAAGAATCGCAGCCAGAGACATCACAACGGTTGAGATGGACATGATGTGCAGGACCAAGAATGAAGACCCGTTTTCTTCAGTGATAGAATGAGATCGGTGTCATCCGAGTTTGAGGGGACTCACATCCCTTTTGGGTCTATGGACCTATATGCCCAGGCGGCAGCGCGTCCTGACCACATGTAGCCGGCGTGTCTAGAGATCGGGTATCAGATGCTAGCCAGCTGTATGAGAGAGTAGTGCAAACGAACGGAGCAATGATCGCTCTGCACCCCGCGATGGGAGGTGTGAAATCTTGTTCATCAGAGGACTGCACGGCTGCTAGCCATCCACCTAACTGCTCGCCTAACACCTGCGCTGTGACGGATCATTCGTGGCGTGAAGAGTATCCAAGTGCTGCACGAGATCTACCATCGCTTTCGTACCAGGACCCAGCATGCTCCGCAGGCCTGCACACGGACAGGGTTCGTTAATAGGGAGTCGAATTGAGAGACATACTTGCCTTGTGCTACTCATGTTCTCCTGCGATCGTGCTGGTCTGCGGAAGAAGTGCAGAAGAGTTGACTGCATTAGGAAAGTTGGCGTAGGTATCGGTCTACTAAGGTACACTCGAATGTCATAATGTATGATGCTTCTTAATTAGAGCATAGTCGCACTTGGCTACCTCCAGCGTATGGAATGGATACATGTGACAATGACAACAAACTACTCCTCTGACCGCAGACGTGCAGCAGGATTCGTCACCTTGACGCCAAGGGCCTTGGCCCTTCGAAGAGATGTTACCAAGTAATCAGGAGTTGTCAAATGGAGTAACGTACCGCTCGAGGATAATGGTGCGGTTCCGGCTGCTAACATTGTGTGCGATTTCTGCAGCGTAACTTTTGTTGTGCATAAGGAGGATGTCCACCTCCTTGACATTGTTGACAAGGAACTTCTTGTAGCCATTGGGAAGTAGGTGACGGGTCTATGGGCAGGGGATGCAGCCTGATGTCGACTCGGGAGTGGAGATTGTTACCTTTTTGTTGCTCCCGTAGCCAATCTTGGGCATTGGAAGCTGCCCCTTGAAACGACGCCTCACTCTGTTGTCAATACCCTTTGGTTTTCGCCATGCCTCCTTGACGCTGTGGTAACGATCGGACTGGTGGCGCCTGTATGGGACGGTAAGGGACTGCAAGAAAGTCATGAGGGGTCCACGGACTTGAATGGTTTGGTGCGCTTTTTGACGATGGGGATCTTGACGGCCATGGCGATCTGAAGAGAGGTGTCAGTACAAGTCAAGTCTGGGTGTTCACAAGCGGCAAAAGTGGAGCACAAGACTACATCATCCGCGCATCCAGCCACGCATCCACCCTCGGCGTCTCTTTACGGAACTCGAAACGCTCGAAACAGGATATCACGTCCATTGTTAGTTTCTGTGAGAGCGTACTCACGATTTCTGAGCTGGGAAGGACGGTCTGGGAGGCACGACGATGATAACTCCTCCAAGTGGTATGACGAGGAAGGGACAAATACACGTCAACACCCGTGGCTGTGTCGTAACCCCCTAGCGAGGGGTGGTGGGATTCGTTTCTCCCCGAGCCTCGCTGCGGGTAATTAGCGCGTTTGACCAGGCTCTACAAGGAAAGTGGTCCCACTCGGGAGCACAGTCGCTGTGGCACCGCTGTGTGACTTGAGATTGCGGCGCTGACCAAGTCACAAAACCGATCAGCTATTAGCCTAAAAGTTTTATTCACGCCTAGTTGAATTCGACCGCCAACCCGTTTAGTCCCTTTGATGATCGCAGAGCCCGCTCTCGATTTCGACGATGACTGGCTTGCTCCCGCCCCGCCCATGCTCTACAGGGCAGCCAGTGTAGGCAATAGCTGGGGTGTCACCTACATCGGACGGGGTTTCGACTGGAACTCCAATGACGACCATCCTCAAAGTCCATCCTCCACCATCCTCTCCGCTCCCGACAAAACAACACAGCTATCCGTCCCTGATTTCCCACAGCGCACGTCCATAAAACCTCCAGCTACGCCTCGACGGTCCCCTCCAATATCCGTGGTCGCTACTCCCCCACTCAAGTCACAGACTCTTGTCCTGGAGCCTGACATCCTGCCCTCGTCGCAATTCACCGACTCGCCAATCTCCGGTTCACCTTTGCGCATACAGCCATACTCCCCGTTCGGGTCCTTGCAGCCATCTGTCCCTTTTCAGTCGAATGCAACCGAAGTCAATCATTCACTACCACCACGTTCTCCCACTCTTTCGCGTCCTCGCAGGCGATCTTCCCAGCAGCGCGTCTCTCTGATTGCTGGTCGTGTCTCAATCGCCCCGATTGATCCACCTTCACCGACCCCAGCCATGCCACAGATTCTCCGTCGATCTGGCAGTACCGGAAACCTGCTGTCGTCTGCCCTCAGCACCAGACCTCCAACCCCAGCATCCGATGGACAGATGCTCCCAGATGGAAAAACCATTTCAGATTTCTTCATCGAGCGAGAAATTGGTCGAGGTGCATACGGCTTGGTCAAAAGAGCTCGGGAGTACAGCTCAGATGGCACTCTTGGGGTAAGGAGCTAGTTTTTCACACCACGGAGACTAGCTCTCACAGTGTAGTAGCCACCCCTGGTCATCAAGCAGATAATCAAGTCGCGTATTCTTGCCGATTGCTGGAAACGGCATCATGAATACGGAACGATACCAATAGAGATTTATGTCATGTCTCTCATATCTGCCACGTCATACACTTTCCCTCCTCCTCGTCCTTGGGATCCGAGACGACATCATCGCTCAATATCACCTTCATGTATCCTTGAATCGGATTCCTATTGGGAAGAGGGCAAGATAGTCAAGGGTCACCCAAATATATGCCCTCTATTAGACTTTTTCGAAGATAATCATTACTACTACATCGTCCTACCATCCATATCACCCGAACATCTTCCAAACGAACCCCGCCCTCCTACAGATCTTTTTGATTTGGTAGAAGCATATCCAGAAGGCCTCCCCTCTGTCTCCATTCGGGGCTATCTCGGCCAGCTGGCCGATGCTCTCTGCTTTCTGCACGACCGCGGGATTGGTAAGTGCTGTGTCGATGCCGGTGCAATGGGCGTTTGACAGATCTGCGCAGTTCACCGTGACGTGAAAGACGAGAACGTGGTCCTCGGCCCAGATGGCCTATGCGTTCTGATAGATTTTGGTAGCTCGGGACTGATCAAGAACACTGGTTGGGATACGTTTAGCGGGACGTAAGTTTCTTGCTTTCTCGAGCCGATTTTGTCCTGAATATGAACCCCGGCAAGGCTGGACTATGCCGGACCAGAGATCCTACGAGGCGAGCGGTATTATGGAAAAGAACAGGACGTTTGGGCGTTTGGGGTCGTGGCCTACGTTCTCCTAGTTGGGGA
The DNA here is from genome assembly GCA_038093415.1 of Xerocomellus chrysenteron. Taxonomy (NCBI): domain Eukaryota; kingdom Fungi; phylum Basidiomycota; class Agaricomycetes; order Boletales; family Boletaceae; genus Xerocomellus; species Xerocomellus chrysenteron. The sequence goes on along the minus strand of JBBPSD010000193.1, from coordinate 30,659 downwards.
ATGTCCGTTTTTAACTGCAGCTGAAGCACAGGAGGGCTTGAAGTCCCCATTCGCGAATGCGTCGATCTCTTTAGACGAACGCTGTGGTGATGACAAGGCGGATGACGGGGAGGAATGCGACGGAGGGGGTGCTCTCGGCGACGCTGCAGCACTCGTAAGGGCCTGTTTGCAGGTGGAAGTCGACGCAAGACCGACATTCGAAGGCATTCTCCGGTGTCGTTACTTGAGCGGTCACGATGGCTGGGGAATGAAGAAGCCATATGGAAACCAACTACAAATCTCCCCACAACCGAGCGCGTTCCCTGCGCGCATTTGATCGAGAGGAATGATGCGAATGTCTGGCAAGACCTCGCGAGGCATCCTATCATCGTGAGGGGAAATCGGCTGGTTATGGTATGTAGTTATGGATTTGGCGCGTACTTTTACGTCTCGATCTATCACTAGCCATCTCATCATGTCAAACAATGAGCCACCAAGTGTCATTGCCAGCACTGTTGTCGGGTGAAATACATGTATCAATACCCGTAGCGACTTCAACAATAAAAGAATTGTATCCGATGGTGGTGGATTCGAGTGATACCAAGTCCTACGGCCCATCTGATTGACTCGGCCGCGGAGTTATAATTCGGCGTGGCCGGTGCCGGTCGGAGTTGCCGGCATATCAGTTATCAGCAGCATCGAATCACATCGATTTTGAATCGATAAAAATTTTCGGAGCGGAAGGGGTATAACTATCAGCAAACATCTGGCAACTCTTTCTTTCTTTCCTACCACCACGTCCTCTTCCCTCTTCACTTTTTTTCTTTCATTTCTGTACACATAAGTGAGTATCATCTTACCCATATCTCATCTCCCTACCCTCCTCCATTCTCCTCTCGATGGGCGCTGTCGTTCTGCTCGTCTGATATTACTGATCTTGGCGATCAGCATCTTTGACATTGCATACTCATCTCCCGTACGTAGAAACTCATCAAAATGGGAAAGGAAAAGACCCACGTTAACGTCGTCGGTGGGTAGCATCACCCATCATCGGTACCTCCACTGATCAAGTCATCGCAGTCATCGGTCACGTCGATTCCGGCAAATCAACCACTACTGGCCACTTGATCTACAAATGCGGTGGTATCGACAAGCGTACCATCGAAAAGTTCGAGAAGGAAGCCGCTGAGCTCGGAAAGGGTTCCTTCAAGTATGGTGAGGCTCGATCAGATGCGATCGATGTGGCAGGTCGCTGATGAAATGTCTAGCATGGGTACTGGACAAGCTCAAGGCCGAGCGTGAGCGTGGTATCACGATCGATATCGCCCTCTGGAAATTCGAGACTCCCAAGTACATGGTCACCGTACGTCGTTGCTCTTCAAACACAGCGGATGTATGCTCACACAGAACATCAGGTTATTGACGCCCCTGGACACCGTGATTTCATCAAAAACATGATCACCGGCACCTCCCAGGCTGACTGTGCCATCCTCATTATCGCCGGTGGTACCGGTGAGTTTGAGGCTGGTATCTCCAAGGACGGTCAGACCCGTGAACACGCTCTTCTGGCGTTCACCCTCGGTGTGCGTCAGCTCATCGTCGCTGTAAACAAGATGGACACGACCAAGGTGTGTTTGTACATTCTCCTCTGATGAATATGGTCTGATGTGTTGCCAATAGTGGAGCGAGGACCGGTTCAACGAAATTGTCAAAGAAACCTCGACCTTCATTAAGAAGGTTGGCTACAACCCCAAGGCTGTCGCTTTCGTGCCCATCTCTGGCTGGCATGGTGACAACATGCTGGAGGAGTCCCCTAAGTAAGCATTATGTTATGAAATTGGCCTCCCGCATTCTCAAAGTATCGCAACAGCATGCCCTGGTACAAAGGCTGGACCAAGGAGGTCAAGAGTGGTGTCGTCAAGGGGAAGACCCTCCTTGATGCCATTGATGCCATCGAGCCTCCCGTTCGTCCCTCCGACAAACCCCTTCGCCTTCCTCTCCAGGATGTCTACAAGATTGGTGGTATCGGAACAGTACCCGTCGGTCGTGTTGAAACTGGTATTATCAAGGCTGGCATGGTCGTTACTTTCGCACCAACAAACGTGACCACTGAAGTCAAGTCCGTTGAAATGCACCACGAGCAGCTTGTTCAGGGTGAACCTGGTGATAACGTCGGTTTCAACGTCAAGTATGCCATTTTTCTCACGATACTATTGTCGCCTCACCCACTTGTTTGCAGGAACGTCTCCGTCAAGGATATCCGTCGTGGGAACGTGGCTTCCGACTCCAAGGTTGACCCCGCAAAAGAGGCTGCTTCCTTCAATGCCCAAGTCATTGTCCTCAACCACCCTGGTCAGATTGGTGCTGGTTACGCTCCAGTGCTCGACTGTCACACTGCCCACATCGCCTGCAAGTTCGCTGAGCTCATCGAGAAAATTGATCGTCGGAGTGGCAAGACTCTTGAGCAGGCGCCCAAGTTTGTGAAGTCAGGTGATGCTTGCATTGTCAAACTTGTTCCTTCCAAGCCCATGTGTGTCGAGTCGTACAACGAGTACCCACCTTTGGGTCGGTTTGCCGTTCGTGACATGAGACAGACCGTCGCCGTCGGTGTCATCAAATCTGTTGACAAAACCGACAAGTCTGGTGGTAAAGGTAAGGTTCCCAATATTCAGTGTCGACAAGCATACTCATTCTTCCCTAGTTACCAAGTCCGCTGAGAAGGCCGCCAAGAAGAAGTAAATAGATGTAGAATTCGTTGTATTCTTCTTTCTTTCTGCCTCTTTCCTGCTCTCTGTTTCTTTAGCTTTTTACGGTGTGCATACCTACCATGTCCCTTCACTACGCGCTGTCTGTACGAACATTCGTGCATTAGGTCATGCCCAACAACCTTGCTGGTTGCTCGTTCCTATACGGCAGTGATGCAACGATACAGGGGAGTATCTTTCATCCTACCAGAAGTAACAAACTTTTACAACAAGCACCCTCTCTCGTCATATCACTCGCTCGGCTTTGGAGTGGCACGGGGACGTGGAAAAGGCTACCTCGGTTGGTTCCTGATCCCAAAAATGTCTAGGAAAGATGTTCAAGATGTGGTTGCCCTCGGTGACGTGAGGGACGGTCATCCGATGCGGTTCGTTCAATTTCGGGTAATAATATGCGCACCACATCGCGACAAGATAATAAGTAGTTATCCTGAGGAGGGATGATTCCAGATCTCAAAGTGATCACTGTCGTTCACGCGGTATTGGGCCTTGGCAGGCCCGGGCGAACGTGTGTCGTCTTGAAGTTTTAAACGCCGGAACATGGTGTGAATTGCCCAGCTCTTTCTCCAGGTGAACAATGGTTGAGCCCAAGGCAATCATCCGCACGTACGGGCCCGACGATGCAAAAATTGTCAAATTCACGCTCGGGCTAGCCGCTATGGAAGGTCTTGCGGTAGCCAACAGACGAGGTAGACCCAAGTTCCCCCGCGAAACAAAAAGTTCACAAACTGATTGTTATGCAGCTGCGTTCCATCCATTGATCCTGAGCTTATGGGTTGGGCTGTCATGTATCATGATTCAGTTACTGGATTGGTGGCCAAAACCAGAGTATCGCTTGTTGGGATGGTTGTTGCCGTTGCCAGCTTTCGGTTGTTGGGGAGTTCCGATATTGTTCGCGATCGATTGGTACATACCTGCCCTTGACTAACGTGCGTGCACTAACTTGAAGTCATCCTCCAGGATTAATCGACCATATTTTGAAGATGCCGCATCCGATCTCATGCATATGCCCGATTTCGCAAACTTGCAAAAATACTACGCTCGCTCACCCTCTTCCGGGCTTTTTATTCTTGAATATGGTAACAAGTTCATTGGCCTCGTTGCCATTGACGCTTCGAAGGATTCGCAATCGGAACAAGGTTTTGTGAAGAAAACCGAACGAGGCCACGTACTAGCAGACAAGACCAAGAATTCCTACTCCAGTGGTACCTCCTCAGTTGCGACCATTCGACACTTTTACGTGGAGGAGCGCTTTCGCAAGTCCAACGTGCAGCAGGACATACTAGCGTTTGCAGCCCGCCATGTTTTCACGACAGCACAGGATGTCAAGGTCCTCAAAACCTCGGCCACCCCTCTTCTTGGGTATAAATACGACTCCTTGCGTGAAATGGGATTCTCGGTGGAGAAACAGGTCGGTAAACTTGGCATTCTTGGCTGGAGGGTAGATGCAATGGGTTTGGAGAGAGCCCGATGGGAGAGGGATCAGAGCAAGGACTCGTCTAATCTTTGAACTGTGTTGTGATTGTTGAACAAGTTTTCTTAATGATGCAATACCTGTGTTGAACCATTCGCTAATAATGCACGATGGCCCTTCTTCCTTCGATCGTTGCCGACCCAAGCGGCTTGCGCCCACATCAGCCATTGATTATTGTTCAATCCTCTACTTCACAAACGTGCTTGCCTGTGCTCTGCAGCCTTATCCAGCCTGCGAAACGTCCGATACAAACCTTGCTGTTCTGTTTTCTTTACCCTCCAACATCGCTGATTCCACACTGGCCCAACACCTCGAATGACTCGCTAAAGGTGTTCGACTACACTGAACGAGTTCCTGGATACGACGAAACGCATGATTCACGCGATGAAATTCTGGCTGCTGTTCGTTCAGGTCCGTATACACTTGAGGAGTGAGACAAGCGATGCTCATCGTAAACAGTTCCCCCGGGATCACTCCATGTGATCGTAGACTCTGTCGACACCCTTGCTACAGATCTCGCATCAAACTCTCAGACGTACAAGTTTATCAAGTCCCTTCTTAACCTTATCAGGTCCCGTTCGCGTGTGTAGTATCCGTACTAGTGCATCCTGCATTTTGCTCACCGTGTTGCTGCAGAGCCGTCTGTGTTGATTCTACATCTTCTTCTCAGTCCTTTATTGCCAATGTTGACACAGACCCACCTCTCGGCAACTCTGACACACATAATTGCCCACCCTCCGTCTCTCCTTACCCACCTCGCATCCTCGTATCTTGCACTACCGCCACCTGCTGGACCAGCTGACAAGTTTTGGACCGTCTTCATTCCAGTTTCCGAGCGTGTCCATGAAAGCGAGGCTCTCGTATATGGGCCTGAGGGTAATGGTACATGTTCCGGAGGAGGATCAGATCTCCCAGAGTTTGTTGTCGAGCTGATAGTCAGAGGAATAACCGCAGAGGGACGTAAGCGAGGGATCGAGCGGACAATCGAAGCATGGAGTGGTACCAGTCCAGAGCACCTTCAAAAGCTGGATAGCTTGAAGAGCATCTGGTCTCGAAGCAAATTACCTGATGAGGTCTGTCGCCTCGCTCTGGGGTTAACCCATCGTCTGATCGAAATTCTCAGAAGCCACTCGACACAATACAGAACGTGTCCTTCAATTTAAAACTTACTCCATCCCAGGAGAAATCGAGAGCACAAGTCCCTCTGCCTTACGCCCACGAAGGTCAGATTCAGATCTCTCTCTCGTGCGCAACTAAGCATTTAAATGTCGTATTGCAGGTAAACCCATACCTTCAGTTTCCTTTACGAGAGGGGCAATTTTCTATGAACCGGATTCAGCTGATGACATTGACGACGACGATCCCGATGAAGATCTCGATATATAACCAAATATATAGCCACTGTGCTAGTTTTTGCAGTTGGGAACTACGACGACGACATAATTAAATATATAGACTTGGGAGCTTCGTGGGGCCCATTACTCGAGACCTTCTTGTCGTCTTACCCTCAATTTAACCAGCAGCTTTCCACTCTCCAAGACAAAGCAGTCCTTCAGGGAGTCCATCCAACTCTTTGGATCGAAGTTGTCATCGAATTGCATGTCAAAATGCATGATGAACAGGGATATAATTGCCCTCAATTCGAGCATCGCCAGGGTCTTGCCCGCACAGTTTGCTGGCCCCATAGAAAAGGGTATGAATGCATTACGGTCCAATACCAACTCTTGCGAATCAAGAGTTTGGACAATCCATCGATCTGGCCAGAATTCATCCGGGCGTGGAGAGAAATATCTCGGATCACGATGCAGTACGTAAGGAGGTACTTGGATTTGAGTACCCTCTTTGATGTAGCTGGATCACGTGTGAGCTAAGAACTATAAAGCTTGGCGAGACCGTACTGAGTGCCTATCAACTTGCCTCTCGTGCCCCTCGCGGGTGCACGCTGTAGTGCCGTTGGGACGGGAGGCTGGAGACGCAGAACTTCATTTCTGACATGACCATACCATAATAAAGAGTCGGCACCCTTCCCTGAGAGAACTGGATGAAACGCACATCACCGCATTCAAGAAAGGGAGACTGGGCAAGATTTCTGTGTCGAGAGAGCTTGTCTCCGTTGGTGGGAACGTTGCATCTATCTCTTCACGTAAACGCGCATAGTAAGTTGGGTTCGTGAGTAGATAAAATATAGCGTTTCTCAAGACTGTAGCAGTTGTGTCTGCACCTGCTATGATGGCCAGAAGCGAGTTCGACACAATGAATGGGAAGGGTGATTCTTGTGAATCAACGTGGTATGCCGCGACCTAAATCGTACTCAGTGAAACATGACTGTAGCAGACATAGGGCATACTTACCAAGTGGTAAAAAAGATCCTTCCTAACTGGCTCTTGATCATATCGTATCTTGGCTCGTTGGAAACCAAACAATCCAAAAGCGCGCATTGGTTCTCCGAAGTAGGGAAGGTTGCGCAACACATCTGAAAACCATGGCACAGATTGGCACAGAGAAGCATAGCTGGGAAGTGGTGAGAGAATGATCACGAAAAATAGCATAGACTGACTAGAGTGACCTTGACATGTTGGGCAAGAGCTGTTCACTATCACCGTCCCGCATGAGCTCGAATCCACCCCCGAAGCTGTGCTTTGCAGTTAAGATTGATTTAAGCCATCTAAGGACTGAGTCTGACTCACGCCATGTCTCCCATGAAATCGAACCTGGCACTAGTATAAGCAAGAGGCATCATGTGCAGATAACACTCACGTGAAGTACCCGATCCAAGTTGCGATGTCGACGCAAGCAACTCCACCTTGTTCTTTACAGATAGTTTTAAGAGTGTTAATCAGTTGGCGGGCACGCAGAAGCATCAGCTCCTCGTAATCCTTTAGAGGAGCATTTGCAAAAGCTTTGTTCCAAGCTTTCCGTAATACCGCATGGCGCTGCAAGTCGCGCGTACTGATCAGGTTGAGATGTTCGATCTCCTTGTTGCTGACTGGAGTCATTCGCCTCCCCTCGAATACTGATCGGAACGGAGATGAGGAAGCTGGTACGATAGCCATATTTGTGAATCTTACGAGGTCCCTTTGGCATTCCTTGCGAGCCGAGAATATATGGAAGCATGTCTTTGTCTGTAACAGAAAGTTCGTTTGGCCCTTGACTGCCATCAGCACTGCGAGCCAGAGGGACACGCATTGAGTAGCGTACCAATACGGACGATCGATCCATATTGATCGTGTAATAGTTTGCGGTAATGATGGGTTTTCCCGCGGGAGGAAATTATTACTGCCCACAGCTGGGATATCTTGCATATGATGGGGCCAGGATACTTTGCAAGAGGATGAAATGAGGAGAGGCGATACACCACAATCGACGTGAACAGGGTCGCAAAGAAAAGAATATAGGCTGCCAGAACGGCTGTCGAAATTGAGAGTGCATGCTTGGTCAAGACCCATGTCGGAAGTAAGGGGACTGCCAAGACGAGCAGCAAGCTCCACGAAAGAGAGGGCTCATGCTGATTGAACAGACGGTGCGCAGCCTGGGAGCGCGACGAAATCAATCACGGTTACTCTGAAACTGCAGAGAGAAAGCGCACCAAAGCACAGAGAATGTCAAATATTAATGCGCTCGCTAATGAGGTCATGACGTGTAAGCACTGATCCGAAGATAGCGAGTACTAGTCACACGAAGTAGAAGAGTCGAATCACAAAAGTAAAGCAGATATCGAAGCTTTATATACTCCGGTACGCGTCGGACACGGCAGTATTTACAGGGCGCTGCGCACTTGTCGGTCGTTCCAGACAACGCTTAGACTGTCGGCATCACTGACAAAACTGACAAACTCCGACGATAAGATAGTACAATCCAACCGGAGGCTGCCACCAATATCACATGTTGCTCGAGTTGGATGCGTCGTCGCTCATCGCTAACGTTAACGGTATTTCTACGACGAACTCGATATATTCCATGTCGCGGATTGAAGCTCGCGGATAGCATGGGACATATTCAAAGTAAAAATTGCACGCACTACGAGCAATGCGCCTCCGCATTATGACCTATCGCCCCCGAGGAAAGCCAGTCGCCTCTTCATGGAAATGAAGCCTTCACTTTGCCCGTCATATTGATCGCCCCGACACTGTACTAACATCCTGATGCTAACATGATAAATCGGCTTCTTTCAAGCATTCAGAGTTACATTGCCCGCGACTCATACCTCTGACTAATTTTGGTCGGGCTCGTTACCCTTCCACCGAGGGCCCAGCGCTCGCGTCCACTCTCCCGTTCATGTCTTCGTCGGCAAGGAAACCTCCTTGGGAGCCTGCACAGTAAGGTCTTGCGCCCAACCTCGTGCGGTCCCTAGCAGTTTTGATTGGGCGGGTCTTTCTCCCACTGTAAATCTCAAGACTGGCTGAATCCTATCGGAGCGAGTATCAGGGGTGCTTCTGGTAAGTGTTAATGTGTATCATGACAGTTCCCGGCCTTTTTAGTTGGCAGTGTGACTACCCGTAAATGGCTTGCTTCCGGTCCCCCTCGACTCAGCTCCCAAAGGGACCAGGAGGGGAGATTGTACATAACGCTCGGCGAGGACAGTCTTCGCACTGGTGGGTGTCAAGGAAACTGTCGGCTGATATGAGTAAGCGGCTGTGTCTTTGCTGTGGTTCATATAACCCAATTGTTACCATGAATGGTTAAATTGTCAGCCAACCTGGCTAGGTGCATTGGTTCTTTGTTTCTACTTATGGATGCAAGGATCAGACTCAGCGGATCAGAAGTACTGATGGGCCAACGTACCGGTGCCATAACACGAGTCAGGTGAGCTACTTAATCGCATTGCGCTGATATGCAGCCTCGTGCTCTGCATACAACTACTTTCTAGATGAGCGAGAATCAGTCCCAGCCTATCCTCAACCCAAACATATACCTTAACTACCTCCAACCCACCGTTGCGAACGAGTATGAAGTAGTAAGAAATGTTTTTCTTGTTACCTTTGGGGTACAAATTCTCTGCCTCATTGGAATGATGATTGACAGTGCTGTCATAGGCTCTACTATGGGACATCCTTTCCAGCCTACCCGACGATTGGGCACTAATTCGAACAACCAAACCTTCCCCAGTGCTATTCGCTTACTTTTTATCCAGGTATGTAACTCACTTTCAAAATTGCATTCGCTATCCTGATCATTTCAATCAGGACATGCGCACTTGCTGTGGTATTCATGTCGGCATTGGGGAAAAGTAAGTTACTCATCAAGTCCGTGGACTAGTCCGGCAATGAACGCACCCCGTTTCCCTTAGCTGGTCCCGTCCAAAATTGCGGTGTCATGGAATTGATCCTCTGCATATTCTGGGTTTTTGCATCCGGATCGTCCTCATATCTCTTCCTCAAACGTGTCCACGCCATTTTTCTCCAGGAAAGACTCGTTTGTCATGCTTTTACAGTTTTTTGGGTCGCCGGGGTTGGCGCCTCCACGGTAGTGCTTCCTGGGCCGTTGCACGATTATTATCAAATCGCAAACACAAAGCACTGCATCAATATGAAAATCCAGAGCTACGTGTCCGCGGCGTTCATTGTGCCCGTGCTGTTCGACGCTGTCGTATTCTTTGCCATCAGTTATAAAATTCTCAAGTTCCATCGCACCAAAAAACTAACGAAATGGAAGGCTTTTTGCTGTGCCGAGGCTCTTCCTCATCTTTCCCGGGCAGTTCTACAGGGTGGTCAGCAATATTATATGTGCGCTTCCCTCCCTCTCCGATCATAATTCAAGTACTAAGACTCACTGCGCAGGATGACAACAGGCGTCAACATTACGCGCACAATTGTATCTCTATTGCCCAATATTTCTCCAGTTTTGCAACTTTCGCCTTCGGTTCCCGCAGTGGCACTTACGAGCGCGATGGCATGTCGTGTCTTTCGGAATCTCAAGTTAGAGGCATTGCAAGAGACAGAAGTTGGAAACGTGACCACGATCCGATTTGCGGACAGAGAACATGTCAATGTTCATCTGCCAAAGAACACAGATGTTTCATTCGGGGGAGCTGATTTGGGACAATGTTGACGGCGATTGGTGTGAGGTTTGGGAACATGAGTCAATGATTGGTATCTATGACGGTTTATTGTAACATTGCGATATGTATCACTATGTACCACGGACAACGCACACGGATGGGCCAAAGCTACAGAAATCAGTAACCAGATACCGATACAAAACCAGGGTGCAGTTATGGTGCCTGTACAAAAAATGTAACGTGCGTAATGGTGCGCAAGAAAATTGCGGAGTGATTGAAGCCTTAAAAACGTGGATGTAAAGAGCGACATGCAATCTCAAGGACTAGCTTCGTGGTGGCGGATTAGTCGAAACTGCTCGAGACATAGAGTAAACAAAACTGCAAGTGCAAGTTAACGAAAGTAGGCAGTGGGCTAAAATCTCTTTATGGTCGAAAGCGCCGCAAAAGAAAGACGACGAAGGGCATTCCTGTTGCTACCACCTTGTCTGGAATCCGATTCGGTCATGCCAGTGGTGGCAAGCTCAATCGTGCTTGCCTGGACTACGGAGGAGTATTCAGAGATTGTCCGTGATCTCGCGTGTTCCTGTCCCGCAGGATTATGAGAGATGAAAGCATCATATGGCGGCGGAGGGGCAGTGATCAAGATCACGCTGCCATTCTCGCTGTCCTGACTTGTGACAACCCTGAAATTGACACCTCGGTCCATGCTACCGCGATGCTTGTTGACGCTCTGCCGTGTAACAAGCCTTTTGACACGTCCGCCAAACATCTTGGCATGCTTTATAAAGGTTTGTGACTTTGAAACGCGGGAAACGCGAGGAGAAAAGAGATGAGAATGCAGCTGATGAGAGGGCAAGGAAGGATAAGTAGGCGTTTCTGGCACGAGCTCCTCCAACCCGGAACCATGAACATCCTCGGAGAGTGGTGAGCGAGGTTCTTCGGATCGAGGGAGGCCAGGCGTTACACTCTCACGCCATGCCTGCAAGCTGCCCAGTGTCGACGGGAAAGTATCCGTACCCGTGGGCTTCAAAACCAGACGAGCCGGTGAAGAAGACTGGAGGGACATGGTGCACGGGTACGGTGACAGCGCAGTAGGCAAGGATGCCGGTGATCTGGCCAGAGAGGTCGGCAAGTTGTACGCCAAGACAGAGGAAACTTGTGAGAAAGGGGACACTACACTCGGGCTCAGTGCTGGTGTGGATGCAGGGCTACTTTCTGTATCAACCGAAGCAATCTCAAGTAGGTTATCCCGGAATATGCGATCCGTCTCCGTATGACCCCCGAGGTCGCTGAGCCAAGTAGACGAAGAAACCCCCCAGGAACGAAGATTCCCGGGTTTGACCCTGTTAGATCCACCACGCATCGGCTCATTCGCGGCGCCAGGTGTGGCAAGCGGCGATACACAGATTGCTGTTGCTGTCTCGTTGTCCACACTCTCCAAATGGGGAGTGGGGGGCATCAACAAGAACTGGCTTGAAGTCGGCGAGGCGAAGTCGACGGCAGCAGTAGCTCGTGAGCACGATGATAGGACCAGAGTTGGCGTTGGCGGGACATACAGGCTCTGGTTCACGAGTTCTTGCGTATCACTGAACGTAAAGCATGACGACGAGATAGGAGTTGGAAGGGAAAGTGGTGTGATTGGAAGAGTTAAATCGGTACTGAAGGGGCAATATTCTGTTGGGGGGACGACGATTCGCAGCGGGGGAGGTTTCTTGGCGAAGGGAGTTGCAGAGCTGCCGGAGCAGGAGGGGGAGGAGGGTCTATGTAATTCCTCAAGCGAGTCGCCCAGCAGGGGACCTCGATGATCCATGGCCTGTAGGATGGGAAATGAGATCTACAGAGCTAAATTTGGAGAATTAATACCGCCAACAATGGCCTCGTTGGCGAGCTCACAGTTGGGGCGTGGCACGCTGAAAGCTGCTGTGGTTTGAGCACTCAAATAAAAGTATGGAAGAAGAACATACGGGAGACTCTGGCCAAGCACCCGGGAATTGCTTCTCTGGTGTGCACGGCATTGAAATTGCAATCCAAAGAGACAGACGCAAAGTCGGCTCTCTCCACGACAAGCCGAGATGAGCACAGAAGAGAGACTCGAATCCACAAACCTCGCAGCTTCGCCCATTACCTTTATATTCGAATCGAGAACGTCCGTTTCCAGAGCAAACGAAGAATCCCACCAAGATTAGTATGGAAGTCCCCAAACAAGGTATTAGCTTCCAAATAGCTTCTATGTGGTATTAGCACGCGCATACGCTACAGATTCCCTCTAACTGCTGCATCCACACTCTGCGCGAAGTATTCAATGTTGCTGCCATTCAGTCCAGCCATCGATATGCGGCCATCCATTGTCATGTAGACATGGGCTTTTTCAGCGAGAGCCTTGCACTGTGCAGTCTGGAGCCCAGTGAAACTACGCCATACGTGGTATGAGCAACGTCGGAGCGGACATCGAGGAGAGGCACACACCTGAACATGCCGATTTGGCTCTTGATATGTCCCCAACTGCCTGGGGTCTGGAAGCCGTTGGTCAAGAGCTCATACAGCTTTTCTCTCATATTGATAATGCGATCTGCCATGCCCTTGACTTCGCTCTCCCATTCTTGGTAAAGCTGAGGGTCGGAGAGAATCGTGCTGGCGATATGAGCACCATGTAGCGGTGGGTTCGAGTACATGGGGCGCACGATAATCTTGAGCTGACTTTCAACGCGTTTCTTCTCTTCCTCGCTCGTAGTGGTGAGTGAGAAAGCGCCAACGCGCTCGCCATAGAGTCCCATGTTCTTGGCAAATGATTGGCATAGCGCTACATTGTGGCCTTGTGAAACAAAGTGACGGACGGCAAATGCGTCCCGTGTCGTCGAGCCAGAAGCGAAACCCTGATATGCCATATCAAAGAACGGGAAAAGCTTCTTTTCGGCAAGAAGGTCAGAGAGCTCCTTCCATTGCGCCTGGGTGGGATCAACCCCGGTGGGATTGTGTGCACATGCATGCAAAAGCACAATAGCACCTTCCGGGGCGTTCTGGAGACTATATGAGGAAAGGTGACGTTTTTGGAATCTACACAAACCTTCAAATCCTCCTTTAAGCCGTCAAAGTCAAGGCCGACCGTCTTCTTGTCAAAGTATCTGTACGAGCGAACTTCTAGGCCAGAGTCCTTGAACAAAGGAATGTGGTTGCCCCATGTAGGAGTGGGGAGATAAATAGCTTTAGCGCCAGGATAATGCCTGGCCAGGAAGGCACCGCCAATCCTAAGGGCACCCGTTCCGGAGATGGTTTGGGTCACCGCAATCTGTTATATATCCGGAGTTAGCGCAATTCCAAAGCAGCATAGACTGGTGAAACGGACCGCATTTTGGTTTAGTGGTGCACTGTCGGCGCCGTAGGCGAGCTTGGCAGCATTTTGAGTGAACGTGGCGAGACCAGTGATGGGAAGATACTCCTTGTCCAGTTTTGCAAGGGTCAGCTTGTCCTCCGCCTGTGGTACGCCGGGTGGTTACCTACAGACTCAAGGTACAGCAGAAGAAGAAAAAACCTTCTTGACGGCATTCAGGACATAAGGCTTGCCGTTTTCGTCCCTGTAGGCACCGACACCCAAGTTGATCTTGCGTGGGTCTTTGTCGGCTTTGAAAGCCTCGGTGATACCTGGCAAAAAGTGAGCGGGCAAACCATGACGGAGGGTCATACTAACCAAGAATTGGATCGGGAGGGCCGGCAGGAACGGCAGACCAGGTCGACAAGGGAGCTGCACGGAGGACAGCGGAAGTGCGACGAGCAGTGTTAATGGCCAGCATTGTCAGGTAAAAATTCAGAACTTGAAGACTTGACGAATTTTGTTGTGAGGCGATATAGCCGGAATCACCCGACGCGGCGCTGTGCTCACAGCCCACACGACCTCCATTGAGGTCACCGAGCACCGAGCAAAGCGAACACAAAAGGGGATCTCAGGCCGTCCTTATTTATATTAATCATTCGACGGCATCTCATTCGTCGTGAGTACCTTAAATAGATTCACCATTTCACTGATACTTCCTAGATAAGATCTGACTCGTATCACACCCCACCATGACTGGAGCAGTTGAGGACATAGACGGGAACGCCACTCATCCAAGTAACCAAGGGTATGACGATCCTCATCCATGACTGTGTTTGCTGAATGAGAATCGCCAGAGGTGCTGCTGATAACAACTCAGAACGGTGAGCACAGATCGCTTCTAATCGATCCCTCTAAACCCGCTCCTAAGACCCGAAGGAGGCGATGGCCCGACAAGAAGTGCCCTCAAGAAGGCTGCCAAGGAAGCTGAGAAGGCAAAAAAGAAAGCCGAGAAAGCAGCAAAAGCCCAGGAATTAGAACAGGCTCGAGCGGCTGCAGACGAGGTTTTATCCACTTTCATCCCAGTGAGCTTACTCTCAATTCCCACTTGTAGGATTTTGCGGCAGACAAGTACGGAAAGCTGCCGTTGCATCAGTCTCAATCACGACCAGGCCGCAAACGCACCGATATATCCACTTTGAGTGCTCAGAATCATGGCGAACAAGTGTTCCTCAGAGCTCGTATCCAGACCTCGCGCCTTCAAGGGAACAAAATGGTTTTCCTCAATTTACGTCAACGCACGAACTCTGTCCAGGCATTAATGCAAGTCACCGAGGGTCAGGTCAGTAAACAGATGGTTAAGTGGGCTGGTTCACTGGCCGTCGAGAGCATCGTCCTCGTCGAGGGCATCGTAAAGAAAAGTCCGGAACTCATCAAGAGCGCGACAGTAGACGACATTGAGATTCACATCAGCGAGGTCAGTAATCCACAGTGAGGATTCGAAGGCAACAAAGCTGATCTCCAGCAAATCAGTTGTGGCTCATGGCAGGGGTAGAGAGCAGATTACCGTTTTCACTTGAGGACGCCAGTCGGTCAGAAACCACTCCTGAAGTCGAAGGACAGTTTAACAGAGTTTTGCTTGACACTCGATTGAATAATCGCGTCTTCGATCTCCGAGCAAGTGCTTCATTACTCGTATCCTTTCCCACCATTTTGACATGCACGCAGACAGTGACCAATCAGGCGATTTTCAAGCTTCAACATGCCATCGGAGATTTGTTCCGTTCGTACTTGAATAGCAACGGATTTATCGAGATACACAGTCCCAAGCTTCAGGGCGCTGCGACGGAATCCGGTGCCTCTGTCTTCAAGGTCGACTACTTCAAAGGTCTGCTTGCATCAATTGTCCATGCTCGTCAGCTGACGTCTGTTCCAGGCACCGCGTACCTGGCACAATCTCCCCAGTTACCCAAACAGATGGCCATCGCAGCTGATTTTGAGCGAGTGTACGAGATCGCTCCCGTCTTCCGCGCCGAGGACTCCAACACACACCGCCACCTCACGGAGTTTGTCGGCCTGGATCTCGAGATGACGATCGAAGAACACTACCACGAAGTCCGCGATGTACTTGACGGCATGTTGAAAGCGATATTCCGTGGTCTCAAGGAACAGTACGCCAAAGAGATCGCCACAGTAGGGAGACAGTTTGAAGCGGAAGAATTCAAATGGCGAGAAGGCCCAGAGGGAACTCTAGTTCTCACATTCAAAGAGGCTGTCGATCTCCTCGTCGAGGACGGTGTGGATCGAGAAATCTTGGACGATATCAAGTGGGTCACCATTGATCTATACCTTGCATTCTGAATGACCATCCTGCAGCACGGAAAACGAGAAGAGGCTTGGCCGTATCGTGAAAGCCAAGTACGATACGGACTACTTCATCGTTGACAAATTCCCTCTCGCCCTCCGTCCGTTCTACACCATGCCGGACCCAGAGGACCCTGTAAGTAACTCGATCGACTGGTCATTCTTTACTGACTCGGTGTCAGACTCTTTCCAACTCGTACGACTTCTTCATGCGAGGCGAAGAAATTCTATCTGGCGCACAACGTATCCACGACCCCGAATTCCTTTCTCAGCAAATGCGTGCTAAAGGAGTTGACCCCGAGAGCATGAAGGGATACCTGGATGGCTTCCGCATCGGCTGTCCCCCTCACGGAGGAGGAGGAATCGGTCTTGAGCGTGTGCTGATGTTGTTCTTGAAGCTGAACAACATCAGGCGAGCATCTTTGTTCCCTAGAGATCCCAAGCGACTTGAGCCTTAAGCTTAAGCTATGAATTACTCCACAGTTGTATGGCAGACGATTTGCGGTAGAAGTCATTAGGTTGGCCCGTGTTTAAACAACATGGTGCACTGGTTGGCACCCGCCCTAAATTTTACAGATACACCAGATAATGTTTGCGCGAGCAGACACTGTTACGTATTCCGAATTAAATGTGTAAACAAGACTAAAAGCGTCCAGAAAACTTATGATGGTGAACGATAAATGGAAAGCGAAATACGAACATCATCTCCCTGGCAAATTTTACAACGCTCTACACTGCAACATTGGGATGAGAAGATAGTCAGGGGCGCGAGACTTGGCACTGACCGCGACGGTTGGCGCATCCTCATTCATCGTCTGTCTCTCCTCATCCGGCGTCTCTCGGAACGCGAACTTGACCCTTGGCCGATTGCACTAGCAGGCAAGGAGCCTCCCTCCAAAGCAGCTGCAATAACGTCCGCAGGTAGATCAATATGAACACCTTCGGCGTAAGCGAACGCATCTAGTGGCGAGTATGCTGGTGGATCTCTTCTCGACAATGCCAGGCGGCCAGCTTGCAAGCTGTCGAATGTGCCATGGGGAAGTGAGGAAGACAATGCCTGTAAATGAATATCACGCTGATTAGGCGTGGGCGGGTTCGGAGAACGTGGCGATTCAGGTGGCGGATGTACCTGAATCGTGGTTTCGGAATCTGTGTGTCGCATGGCGGCCAGGAAGTGAGTGAACGACTCCCGCCGTAGACGAGGAATACTAAAGAGGCTGCTCGCACCTGCGGCACTTTCGCTGGCGGGTGATTGAGAACGCGAGGATGACGACGACGACGACGAAAGGTCTTCATCTTCCTGACCGTTATCCTGCTCTAGCGGAGGTGACAATGGAAGGTCGTGATTGGGGGGTGTATGGAATGGCAGATCAGTCGGCGACAAGTATCTGCACTCATTGGATGGTCCGGCACCATTCTCGTCCGATTCTTCGCTAATGGGGGTGATCGGCGGGGGCGTCGTGGGTTGCTCCGGGTACGAGGATAACGGAGTTCTCCTGAGGGGCGATGATGCAGAAGGAGCAGTGGATGACGGGTCCTTCGGCCGTCGGTGACGACGTGGACGACGTGATATGGGAGGTGGCGATGAAGCACCTGGCGACGGAGCACCGCCAGGTCGGATGCCACCGCCGACATCCAGTAAAATGCTGCCTCGCTCGCTCCCATAAGCAGGAGGGGGGGCAAGTGTTCCTACGCTGGGAGCCAGACCCCACTTCTTGACGTTAGCCTCGATAAAGACAAAGCCGGCCTGACCGAGATTGACGTGCACGCTGCAAGGGCCGTCTCCGCCAATCGTGGGAAAGAGGTTATAGCGGCTGAGGCCGATGAAGGCATCTTCGAGCTTGCGGCCATTGCGAGTGAAGAAGACGGTGCCGGTGCGGGGTCGATACCCGACACCGAGGACATCGCCCTCTTTCAGGACTGGACCAAAGGTGGATGCGGTAAAAGGGTAGTTGTAGCATTTGTCACCATTGGAATGGTATGCGACGGAGTGACGGCTCACGCCGGGTAAACGGAAGGGAGGATATGGTTTCGTTGCCAAACCGACTGCGACAGTGGTCGTTTCTGGGAGATCGAACATTTTGACCTCCCAGTAGTACACCTCGTTTAGTTTTGGAAGAGGTAGATTTGACTGAACACATGAAGCTGATGCAGGATCGGGGAGGAAGGTGATTTCAGTGCGTGCGTGAACGAGAAGTGAATTGATGGTTTCGTAGTCGGGCTCGAAGCACCAAGCGGACACGCCCTTTTCCTGTATGGATAGAAATTGCGATAGAGTGATATCAGTTGGTTCCGAGTTAGGGGGATACTGTAGTTGATAAGCTGAGGGAAGGAGTGGGTCGATTGGATGTGGACGGTCGCAAGGACGACGGACCTTTGGCTCTTAGATATGATGTGCGGACCAAGTCGGAGACGCTCTCGAGCCAGCGAGATTCGACGCCTTCGAAACCGCCGTCGGCCTCGTAGAGCTCCTCGCGGCTCATGTCGAGCGGGCCATCGGCGTCTCTGAGGACGATGCCACGGCGCCTGCGGATGAATATGATGCATACGAGGAAGAGGAGGAGGACGAAGAGGAAGGTGGAGAGGACGATGAGGAGGGGGAGGATGAAGAGGAGGGCGTCGGGTGCGGGGGACTGTTCGAGCGGGCCCGTGTTGGCCATGAGTGGACGGTTGAAACGAGACTGACCGGCGCCCACCCGTCCTGCACCCTTCCGTATATGGAAACATCCCTTTGACGATGGCGACCCTCTCCCCGGCCAAGACCCCAAAGCGGAGACCCTCCACACGCAAATACAGGGACAGGGCCCCCTCCCATCTTCCCCCCGTCCTCTCCCAGGAGTCCCACGACGCCGCCCTCTACGCCATCCGCAACTTCCTCAAGGGCCGCACCTGCTACGACGCATTCCCCGTCAGCTTCAGGCTCATCGTGCTCGACACAAAGCTCAACGTAAAGAAGGCCCTCCAGTGCCTGCTCCTCAATGGTACGTCCCCCCGTGCACCCCTCATCCCTCGGCTCACCTCCGCTAGGCGTCGTGTCCGCCCCGCTATGGAACAGCGAAAAGTCGAAATTCGCAGGCATGCTCACCGTCCTGGACATCATCCACCTCATCCAGTACTACTATGACAACTTGAATTACGAGGCAGCAGCCGCAGACGTCGAGACATTTCGACTGGAGCTGTTGCGAGGTGTGTCACTCCATCCCATCCGAGGACAACCCTTGAATGATCTCGCCAGATATCGAAAAGAGCCTTGGCGTGGCCACTCCTCCGATGCTCAGGGATCATCCCAGCAGCACTCTCTACGACGCCGCCAAAGTACTCATTCAAACCCACGCTCGCCGCCTCCCTCTGCTCGATTACGACACTGAAACCGGACACGAGGTTATCGTGTCCGTTCTGACACAATATCGTCTCCTCAAATTCATCTCTATCAATGTATTCGATCCCTTCCATTCCTCACTGCCATTCCTCACCTTTTTCACTAGTGCACCAAAGAAATTCATCAGCTCCATGTTTCCCTCCGCAAGCTCAGGATCGGTACATACGTCTCTAAATGCATTCCGCCAGAAGCATCAGACGCATGCACGCCCTATTGGCCGATCGCCACCGCAACTCTCGATACTCCTGTTTTTGATGTCGTCCATATGTTTTCCGAACGTGCTATATCGGCCGTCCCCATCATCGACGACGACGGCGTGGTCGTCAATCTATACGAGACCGTGGATGTTATCGTGCGTCACGAGAATACGGTCCAGGCCACATCTGACACTTGCTTCAAAGACACTTGTTCGTCTCGGAGCATATCAAGCACTTGACTTGACGATATCCGAGGCTCTTACCCAACGGTCTCCCGACTTCCCTGGTGTTGTCATCTGTACAGCGGGCGACTCGCTTGGCACACTACTCCAGCTTATCAAAAAGCGTCGCGTCCATAGATTGGTGGTAGTCGAAGGGGAAGTAAGTCGCTTGTCTACCTTTCCACTGTCGGTCATTGACCTTTAGTAGGAAGAAGAGAAGAAAGGCGGTAAGAAGGGGCGTTTGCTTGGGATCATCACCCTCAGCGACGTGTTGCGATACGTCATTGGTGAAGTTGGAATTGGCGGGGCGACAGAATCGATCGAGGAGCTACCATCGTCCCTCCCTTAAGGCGACAATTTCCTTTTTCGTACAGTGTGCCGAGCCCTTGTGTAGACCACATGTAAACATACGTTTTGGCCGCGTGTAGCTCCTTGTGCTCGATACAGTATGACCGCCATTCAAGCCATCTACATTC
The DNA here is from genome assembly GCA_038093415.1 of Xerocomellus chrysenteron. Classification (NCBI taxonomy): domain Eukaryota; kingdom Fungi; phylum Basidiomycota; class Agaricomycetes; order Boletales; family Boletaceae; genus Xerocomellus; species Xerocomellus chrysenteron. The sequence continues at coordinate 10,502 of JBBPSD010000193.1, read as the reverse complement.
GCGGCCATGAGCAGCGACCGACTCCCAAATCTCATGTCGTCTACCAGATAGAGATACAAGCTCACATCCGCTCATGGAAAATGTGGCACCGGTACTCCGAATTCGTCGAGCTCCACACCGAGCTCACAAAATCCACCGGTTCGCCACCGCCCGCAGCCCTCCCGCCCAAAAACACGCTCTCTGCTTTCAAAGGGCCTTTCAGGAACGGAGGCGCACTCGTCGAGCAGCGCAGAGCTGGCCTCGAGACCTACCTGCGCGCCATCCTCAGCGCCAAGGAGGACAGGTGGAGAGACAGCTACGCCTTTCGTGATTTTCTCGGCGTCCCTGTGGGAAAACAAGGCTCGACGCTCGAGGGCGGCAGCAACGTCAAGTTCTCGTCTGCGTCGTGGCTCGATGAGCATCTCGAGCTGCAGTCCCGCATTCGCGACGTGCGGGCGGATATCAACAGGCGGGACACGCTCTCCGATCGTGGAGACGTCAACGCCTCGCACACGGCCAACGTCCAGGCGAAGAAAAGGCTCGCCGAGATTCTCTCTCGCGTGCGCACATTGACGGAGGGGCTGCAGGAGCTCGGCATGTCGGGCATGGCAGAGGGCGAGTTGCAGAGGAGGACAGACATGGTGGCACGCTTGCAGGACGACTGCGAGAAGCTGGGCAAGATGGTCACGGTTTCGCGTCAGGTGTCGCGTGCGGGGGTATCTACGCCCTCACACTCTTCCGGGTTTACGACCGTCGCACTGGCCTCCGAGTCTGATCGTGCTGCACTCCTTGGTGGCAGTAAACCGATCACTCGTGTATTTGGCGCGGTATCGAAGGCGCCTCAAGAAACCGACGTAACCCGTCCATTGGATGATCATGGTGTACTTCAACTGCAGAAGACGCAGCTAGAGCAGCAAGATACTCAACTTTCACAATTGACCTCAATCCTTCAACGACAGCGGCATCTCGGTGAAGCAATCAATGCCGAGCTTGTCACGCAGAATGAAATGTTGGATAATCTAAATGACGAAGTGGACCACGTCGGGACTAAGCTTTCGAGCGCGAAGAAACAGCTGAATAGGCTTGGTTGATTATTTTGACAGTAGTGTTGTTGATTGGACTGTACAGATACCATAATCCTCATGCAGCATGTCCGATTTCTAGGATCCTTAAATGTGTCATAATATCATCCATCGCGATGTTGTAAGATATGTCTATGGTGGTGAATGCTAGACAAGTTAATCCTTTGTCGTCAATATTTTACCCACACCCTACTTATGGTCAGTATGTGCGTCGGTCAAAGGTTAAAGACACATGCCTCGAAACACGCAATCATGATGCCACAAGCAGGCGCAATTTTGGCTGTCCGTGGCAGAACCCCGGCGAACAAGGCGCTTGCGCCCTCCGTGCGCATTATTCGTAAGCATAGAGGTATTGTGCCCGTTTCCCCGGAAGGAAGTGTCCCCGACATTAGTAACGCTTGCCGTCTTGTCTTTAAGACATCGAAGGGTGACGTCAGGAGGGACGCGGTCGTTCCGCTAATGGCCCCGCTTGCGAATGCAACATATGCCCCCGTCTTTCCTTGTGACTCGAAATGCCGTTTCCAGGCTTCGTAACCAGCCCAGTATATGCCACTGAAGGGAACATCACGCCAAAGGGTGGGGCCGAGCCCGCGCCAAAGAAAGAGGGTCCCCTGCTGACGGACAACTGTGCGCATTGATCTGAGGACAGACGAAAGGGTATGCGGTTGGTCGGGGGACTTGGGTGTGGATTGAAGATTGGTGCGAACGAGCTCAAGTGGCGAGAGAAGAGAGGTGAGACAGGTCCGAGCAGTGATGCCAGCGACAAGAGGGGCCAAGGTAGGTGATGGTATCAATGGAGGCAAGACATTTCGTAGGAGATGGTCATACGTGAGCATGTACATGGTAGACGACGGGACGCCGATGAGCCTGTAAGACAAGATGGGTGCCGAGATTCTCGCTGAGAGGCAGGGACGCACAGAGTTGTTCCGACACCCTTCCATAACCCTCTTATTCCTTCCACTTTCACGACGTGTCGGACCGCATCCAAAAAGCCATTGACACGCTCCTTCCTGAGGACGCCATGGTCGTAGACACACACGACCTCTTCTGCGGGAAAGAGGTGCACAAGAGATGACATGTTGCGGACACAGGGGACATTTGGTGGTTGGCAACACCTCGTAGACGCTGTGCGAGAGAGGAGATATTCCCTTGGCTGCGTTTGCAGACGGGTCTTGACGACATCGAACGGGGTCACTGTGGGGGGACTGTGAGCACGGCTGGGACGGCGGGGCGGCGGGGCGTACTCGTGAGCGCGGTCATCGTCGAACCTGTCGCAGCCGCTGCGAGTTTTGCATGGAAGGGGTCCATGGGAGGAGTGCGGCAAAACCCGGGGGAAAGTGTAATATTTTGAGACTCTCATCGAAAAGCATCAGGACCAGCAACATGTCCTCCTCCACTCTCCCCGCCCCATCCCAACAAGCCAACAAGGTCGCCCTCACAGCCGCCCTCACAGAGAACCCCCTCGCCAGCACCCACCCATCAGACGCCGAGCCGGGCGAAATCCAAGAAGTAGACATGAATGCACAGGCAGAGGGCATCCGCACCGTCTTCAGTGATCCCACCAATTTCAACGTCAAGGTACGTCTCTCTCTTCGTGCCACCCACAGCACTCATGCTTCGCGATCTCAGCACCCCCTCTACTCTCCCTGGACGCTCTGGTTCGATTCCCCCGCGACAAAGGGTCGCAACCTCCCTCAAACACCCATCTCCTCTTTCCCTCAGACCCCCGTCCTTCAGACGCCCGGTGCTGCAGCAGCACAAGGTTGGATGGAGGACATCAAACGTGTGATCAGTTTCAACAGTGTAGAAGAATTCTGGGGGTAAGCATCGTTCGTTGGTCAATCCCATTGTCGATCTCATTAACCTACATAGTCTCTACAACCATATTGTGCCTCCATCACAACTTCCTCAAAAAGCCAATTACTATCTTTTCAAGGCATGTCTCACAGTACCTGATCCCTGAGAGACAATGATCATATTCTGTGCAGGAGGGCATTATTCCAGCATGGGAGGATGATGCAAACAAGAACGGCGGCAAGTGGAGTATACAGTTACCCAAAGAAAAAAATCGCAGCGGTGTCGACAAGATGTGGCTTTACACGGTATATATCCTTCTTGTTCTCCCCGTCGTATTTACTGACCGCCGAGGCAATCCCAGATGCTTGCCGCGATCGGCGAGACATTTGACCCGTACCTCACCAGTGGCGAATCCCCCGAGCCCCATCCGCAATCTCTCATCACCGGTGTCATTGTCTCGACTCGACCGCAGTTTTATCGATTGTCGATCTGGACGCGGCTGGCTCCCACTGGAGACGAAGACAAACTACGGGAGCGGATTGAAACCATCGGACGGCACTTTAAAACCAGCGTACTCGGGTATACCGAATCGCAGAAGTTGGCTGGCCCGCTTGCGACCGAGGTGGAATTTTTGTCTCACAAGGACTCGGAGAAGAAAGGCAAAGCGGCGAAGAAAATCATTATCTGAGTGACCGCTTGTGTTCATACGACACGAACGAGGCATTTCACGCTGGGCGATTTATTCATTTTATACGAAGAGTAGTGGGCGAATATGCGAGTCGTCGATTGTTCTTGGGCAGCTGCTTGGTGACTCTTTAATGAAATATCGTTATACTGTTTTGTTTTTCCTTTCTGACAGGTTTCCGGCTGTCAACTGTCACAGCCCCTAGTTGAACTGCGGGTACGTAGGCGCAGTATTGTGTCACACAGCCACTCGTTATTGCTACCCGCATAAAAGCCCTTGACAACATACTCATCTCTAGCTCTTGCCGACCATATCTTACACTACAATGTCCCTCTCAGGCTTCTTTTCCTCCATCACCGACAAAGCACAGAGTGCCATCAATCAGACCCCTCTAGCAGGTCATATCCATGGCACCACTCCGGCAGGTGATCCCTCTGCGAATCAGGCCGCATCGCAGGGTGGATATCGATCTTTCGCCTTGGAATCGCTCCAGCATCAGATTCGCAATCTTGGCCAACAATACACCTCAACCAATCCCTTACAGCGTATCATAACCCTGGAGAAGGGTGTCGCCCTCGACATTGATGCTCTGGCCAGAGACGGCAAAACCCAAAGCAAGGAACTGTATACATGGGGCCAGGATGAGGACCCCGATTTGACGGATGGTGAGCCTGCTCTTCCATATCGCGGGTCGTGACTAATCGGCAACCTTATCGCAGTGACCGATCGACTTGCATTTTTGAACTACGTGCATGCTTCCTTGTCCGCGGCCTTGGCTGTCAAATTGGACGATGCTAGGTCTCCATTGAAGGCGCTGCGCAGTGCCGAGGCTGCCATTGTGCCGAAACGCAACATCCGCGCCGGATTGCGCCATCAGATCGCCCGCATCGAACACAATCAAGAGAAAGGTGGAGAACGACGCCTTGCAGAGCTTAAAGAGCAGCTTTCCCGCGCGGAAAGCAAGGATGAGCAACTTGAGAAAGAAATTGAATTGTTGAAGCGGAAAGCTGTTCGAGAAAGTGAGCAAAGAAAATGGGAGGCCTTTCAAGAGGTGAGCAATCTGAGCAGGATATTGTGGCCGGTAACTTATTGTTATACAGTACGCAGAGAAATTAGTTCTCCTTTCGCAAGCCGCGAAAACCATCATTGGGGCCTTGCCTACCTTGCCTCCCACCGCCGCGAATCCGTACGCGGGTGCAGAAGTCACCGCTGCTGCTCGGGCATCTCTTCAGCATGCACTGGACAACTACAAGCCGGGACCCGTCGATCTGAAGGTACAAATCGGAGGCGATCTTTCACGATCAGACACCCGTTCCTTTGGCGAGAGCCATGCTTCGGAGTTGAGCAGTATAGTGTCCCTCTCTGTTGGACAAGAAGCACACCCCGGTCTTCCCCTAACCCCACCAATCCCCGAACCTGCCTCAGCCGAGAAAGAAGACCACGGTTCATCCACCCAACCACTACCAGCTGGTTCCGACCAGTCCGCTGCGACGATTCTCGCGCAACCTATCCCTACTGTTGCTCCGACCATCGGCGGAACCGGCGTGTTGCTCTCTGCATCTGAACCTTCGCCTGTCAGTGGTCCGTTGTATGATGTCCCAGCTGCAGTGCAAGACACCAGTCCTATTGGTGCTGGAAAGCCTGCCGAATCAGCTTCGGAGGACTTGTACGGTACATCTCCCGCCAAGACTGAGAGCGCTGAAGAGGAGAAGAAGCGCCTCGAACGAGAGGAAAGAGAGCGTGTGCTGGCAGCTGGTAATGAAATACTCTCGGAGTCTGCGGAAGAAGAGAAGAAACGGCTGGAGAGGGAGGAGAGGGAACGTGTACTTGCAGGTGGAGCCAATGCGACCAGCAACACAGCGGAGAAGGATGGAGAAGAACTTCCACCTTACCAGGACTTTCAAGCGTAGGTACTATAGCTAGTTGATTACCCATGTATTTTCTCGTGTATTTTGTAGCCAATTACGAAAGTGTTTTACCTTTTACGGAACCCTGGGCGAGGGTTTGTGATGGGTCACTGGCCTTACGATCCCACCATCCTCCGTCACAATGGACAACGCTGATCTCGAAACTTATCAAGTGCAGCTATCCCAGGTCGAGCTTGCGCTCCAAACAGATCCCGACAATGCAGAGCTTTCCTCTCTTCAATCAGAACTCAAGGAACTCATCTCCCTCGCCCAAGAAGCCATCGCACAAGCAGAGGCAGCGTCCTCTTCTCGTGTGGGCCCATCGCGAAAATTAGCTTCGTCGACCCCCGCCTTCTCGTGGGGCGCTGGCAACGACTGTCTAGCCAAGTATTCTGGAGATGGTAGTTTCTACCCTGCTCGAATAACTAGTGTTGGTGGTTCAGCAGAGAATCCCGTTTACAGCATCATGTTTCGTGGCTACAACACCACTGAGCTGGTGAAGGGCTCAGAGATCAAATCACTCCCCACCAACTATCAAGAAAAGACGCCCGCTGTGTCAAACAAGCGGAAGCTCACGAAAGTGGAAGAAGAGGAAAAGGAGCGGAAGAAGAAAAAGAACGAGAAGAAACTGGAGGTCAAGGCAGCCAAAGCCAAGGAACAGCTCGTCAAGCAAGCGACGTGGCAAAAGTTTGCTAAAAAGTCGGAGAAGAAGGGCGTGCATATCGCTGGTGTGGCCGGAACGAGTATATTCAAGACGCCCGACAACCCACTAGGCAAAGGTACGTGTCGTTCGCGTTGTCGAAGTATCCTCGGACTCTAACGTGGCATGAATCCCAGTTGGCGTGACAGGGAGCGGAAAGGGAATGACGGAAGTGAAGCTTTTAGGCAAACATAAATTCACGCCCGGGGAGGAGTCTAATCAATGAAGAAGGCAATTATTGTAAGCTTTTTTCCACCACTGATCCGCGATTTTTCTGCGCGTCGGCTTGCTAACCTACATGCTATTTAGGGGAAAACTATGCGTCGCCCCTCTCTATATGTACTAAATGCGCCGTATTGATGGTTCTGTATCTTTGTGAATAACAGGTCCGCTGCCATGCCTGATGCCTCGCAACCTCCGTTCAATGGGGCGCTGCCTGTCACACGTCAATGAAAGCCGGCAGGCACGAAACTATACGTGATGCTGCTTTACCTCTTCCTCTGTATCCAACCTCATGTGTGACTTTCTTCCGGGGATGTCTATATAGCCCGCAACTTCGGTGGCGCGTTGGGATGGATGGATTCGCCAAGTGTACATACGGTGTCAGCGGTCACTTTGCAACAGTGTCACGCAGGTACTTTACCACCCGAGGATTCGATTTTAAAGTTGCTTGGAAGACGTTGATGAAGAGGTGATATCTTGATTAATGTTATTGAAGACGATCGAGAGCTGACAGATGGGATCGAAATCGAAGTGGCGGAAGATCTGCAAAGGTACGATGAATCTAGGAATCTCAATTGAGCTTCCATAACGTCTGTCAATCTCGACGAGTATTAAGGTCTGTGGATCTCTATCTTCTATCAACCTGGCCATACAATGGACGGCGTCTAGGAGGAGCATCCTCCAAATACGCTGTCATGGAAGGCGTGCCACTGGTCGTTGCATACCAGCTATCACCGCGGCCGATCTCAAGTTGCAGATATATTACTCGCGCGCTCCGAGGAGAATCGTACGAAGCCAGCGTCGTTTGCTCATTAGAGATTAACGTCCACAATTTCAATCCATCCGAGACGCATGTCTTTAAATTCGGCGTCCCGCCGGGGTGATAGGTGCGTATTCAGCCTTATTGGCGGTTCTTATCACCGCACCCGACAAGGTCATATTATTGGCTCCAAGTGGATTTGCGATTCCCGGTCATGACGGTTCCCCCTCGGAACGAGCTTCCTAGCAGCACTTGGCCAGCCGTTCTCTGATTGCAGTTTGGCCCCCACCCGCTCCCCCCAGTATCGGCGGGGTATAAAGTCGTAACTCAGCACAGGCGTGGCGTTCTCCGGTCGTTAGTCACATTTGATGTGAACAACGGCTGGAGAAATGACGACGTGCCCGATGGACCCGATTAGTAAGAGATGTCCTAAAATTGTGCCTTGGCTTCGTGCGATATATTGCTCTGGCAATGTGCGCACATGGTACAGGGTCAAGCTCAAGGCAGCTGTGCAGAAACCTTGTGACTTTGCGCCGCTGGGTGCTTGACGACTTGCATGCTTGCCGCGGATGGTGCAGGTGCTCGACATACGCTGCCGCTGGGTTGACATCACCAGTGTTAATTTTGAGAGCCTACGCTGGAAAGCACACAAGAGGGACGATTTTCCCGTTTACGGCGCGAGCTTCGCGATTTCTTCGTTCCTTCCATCTCCGATCTGCTTCTCAGCTTCGCCTTCGCCACTCCTATACATTCCTGACATGGGAGCACAGGAAGTAGATGGCCCTACACCGCCATGCTCTGTTCTTGTGCTTGTGGGCCCGGCGGCACATGCTCACGGTCCTGGAGAAGACGCGCGCACAAAGTTTTCCAACGGAGTGGGTGTCCACCGCGAGGAGATACGATTCATAAATTACGTCCCGGCTGGTCCATCAAGGTATGCGATCGAAACTTCAAGGTCGCAACGTTGAAACGTCGACCATTTAGCCAAACATGTGTAGCGATCCTCGCCGTTCTCGCGTTGAATGGCTTGTCGTTGTCCCGACAGGTTGGCGCACAAATCAATTTGTTGGAGTGGCAGGTTGGCCTGGCATTTCGAAGACGGCAACGACGATCACACTATTCCCAGATATAGTACAACTCATGCCCACTCGAACGGCTCGCAACCAGTGCATGCCCAGGGTGTTCTGGTCCCCCAATATTCAAGGGTGCCATTTTGCGGAGAGCTATACCGGCGTCTTGCATAATATTAGGCTTTTCAAGCGGGTGTATGGGCCTGGATGCTTCGTGCTCGTCGATTACTGCGGCATACCCCAAACCCTCGTTCTCTGAGCAACGACGATATCTATCTACAAATGCGCAAGCGCGAAAAAGATGGAACAAACGATAAATGCGGAAAACGCTACAAGTCTAACCGAGGAGGGAAAACCCCAAGATGGTCTATGATTCGTCAAAATACTAGCAGATATTCCGAGAAATTGTATCTCCCGACTGAGATTCACATCCCATCACCTGTGCCTGGAAAGAGAAACCGTTGTGTTGCCAAGTCCGTCGAGGGGTCTGGGCTGACTGAGCTTCCGTCTGCTGAAGAGGGGCTCGCAGAGGTTGTCATATCATCGGGTAGGAACGACGATACCGGGTCGAAAGCGGTCAAATTGGGATGATAACCCGAGTTTCTCGACATGCCGGCAACATCTACAGAATGGCGCCTGAGGGGAAGGCCAGCATTATGTGCAGACATGACCTGGGCCGACAAATCAAGAAACTAGGACAAGGTCGATCAGAATGCGTTGCAAGGTGTGCGGGAATGGTTGAGCCTACCACTTGTTCCTCGACAAGAGTGCCTTCGTGCAGAGTCTTGTTGGTATTCTGCGAATGCACGAGGAGAGTGCGTATACTGCGGGAGGACAATCCGCGGTATGTCGAGACACGTTCTAGGGCGAGGGGTACCGTCTGCACGAGTCGGATCTGCTCGTGAAGATAGAGGACGTATTGCTCCAAGCACTCGAGGTAGTGGCGCTTTTTCTCGTGCGACGAAATGGTATCCCTGGTGCCAAATTAAAGGTGTTATGATACGAGAACGGACATGGTAGGGGGAATACATACGGATCTGTGGGTGTAAATCCTATTTCTTCCGCCATTGCGCGTTGTCTCGCCTTGCGCTGGCTTTCGGTTTTATTGACAGCGCCGTTGAGCGGTGCAATAGAGGTGTCGGCGTCCGGAGACTGCTGTCTGCTTGTCTGAGGGGGAGGAGGGGAAGGCTGCATATATGGACGAGATTCGCATATATCGCGCTGACATGGCTGCTGTGTATGGTTAATATTTGAGAGCAGCTCCGAGGGGGTGGGGAAGAGCTGCTGAGATGTCGCGGCGTAGAAGTCGAGCATGGCCGGAGGGGTGCTGTGCGGGGCTGGAGGGCTCGGATCTATACGTCGAGTGGAGGGGTAGATGAGCTGTTGGGAGATGGGGGTAAACGACAGATCTGTATCTGGGGCCGGAGTGGGGTGACGGACGGGGTCGGACTGTCGGAGGTGAAGAGGAACGGGGGAGTGCACATGTTGCGGGATGGCGAGGTAGGGGTTGTCGAGATAGGAATAACTGAGGGAGAGGCCGTCGTGGCGGTACGTATGCAACGCGGGATCGACGAGGGATGCATCGACGAGATCGGAGTTGTTGGGGTAGAAATTATAAACAGGTAACATGAGGGAGAGAATGAGATGGAGGGTGCGGGGGAGGGAGACGAGGTTTTAAGACGAGGTTGTATCGAGAGGCGAGTACGTCTTTGCATCTTTTCCACGGACGATTTGGATCCACTCGAGTGCACGGCATCCGAGGAGAAAGTCCAGATCTTCTTGGACGAGCGGGAATCGCAGCACCCAATCGAGCCAGGGGGTCCAGATGCCGCATATGTCGCGGAGTCGAATTTCATTCCGATCCAGACGCGATCAACTTCCACATCGAGGGTCCAACCAACGTCTGGCTACAAGACCCTGCATACAGTACACCGCGATCGCACACACATTGTGCGAGTGCTGGCCGCGCATGCTGCACACTGCCTCTACCAGTCGCCGATCCTGCTGCAGCATGGAAATCGCCTTCCCCGCGTTCGGCACCCGGAAGCGCAATGCCGATCTGCTCACCGCCACCTCACCAACGCGGCATCTTTCCTACCATTCCCTTTTCTGGCCATCCCCATCCTCTCGAGTATATAATCCACGCGCTGTTTCGTGTCCGATCAACGACAGCGATGGCCCAGCACTACCCCTCCCTCGATTTCGATTTCCCCAACCCCCCCTCTCCCCTCCCACCGACCCCCCCTTCCCTCCCTGCTTACCACCCCGATCCGCCCCCCTCCTACTACAACCCCCCTCCG